>ML828781.1:99166-115417 GCA_009831015.1 Picea engelmannii | reverse complement strand
TTTCAACCATTGATTGGTTAAGGGGATATGAGTAGTCTCGTTGGGCGTGGAGACCCTTAGGGATTCAGTTAAAAATGTTGACCATTGGATCTAAAGGTGGATAGATCTATCTGTTCATTACTATAGAAATAATATACAATTGTTTTTATTATAATTACAAAGTCAAAATAATTTGACCCAAATGAATCAATTCCTCCTTTGGGCATGGACTCATAAAATAAAGTTTTAAAAAATGTTTCAATCTCCCTTAATCACTCTCCACATGCTGTTAATTAAAAATAAAATAAAACTCCACAGGATTATATTAAAATAAAAACAAAGTAGACAAAACACATTAACAATCATTTCAGTCGACCATTTCTATACAATTATAATCCCATTTGTTTGTCCTTATTTATGTATTCTTTTCCTCTCCTCTATTTATTTGTTTTCAGCATATTCCAAATGATGCACATTATTCACTCACCTATTCCTGACCAAACATATAAAAGGGAGAGAAATTGAAACATCAAACAGGGAGAGAAAAGTTAGTGAAATTGAAGGATTTTGAGGGACGATGGCTTTTTCGAAATTGAGAAACTTCGGGGTGAGAGCATCCTCTATGATCAATCTCTAGTCAATCTCCCATACATATTATCCTAGTTTCTGTCTAATATTTATCATCTCATTCCTCTACTAGTCCTCTGAACTTGGCTTCTGAAAATCATTTATCAATAATTTCTTGGTATCCGCGATCGTTTTGGTTGTCCCTGGTGGATTGTTTATAGATAAACTCATATACCAATCCAATGCGTGATACCTTAGTGAAATCACTAATTGTACTAGTTTAATTTCCTCGTATGTGATCTGTTTCACTTCCCAGATCTTTTCACAGATAAACAGGTGTTTCTCAGGGTCCTCTGATGCTTCTCCTTTGAATTCTAGTAACCTGATGGTGGGATTGTGTCCTGCCATCCTGAATGTTGATCTACTACCTTCGCGCGGTGTAGATAATTGAATAATTCTTCTTGAATTTTATCCCCCAATTGTTGTTCCCTGTGTATATGTACTTCTTGTTGTCTCCCTTATCCCGAAATTCAATTGTCTAAACAGTGGTGTCCTTTTTGGTGTGTTAGTCATACATGGGTTGATGGGTTGCACACTGACATTAATCTGGATAGGATTGTTGCCTTCTATTTCCTCTCTTGGACCCCTTGTCTTCCTCTCATATGTTGCACGTAGGATTTCCTCAATCTGCTCCACATCCTAGAGATCCTCTACCTCCTCTTCATCCCTTGCCAAGCCTTCCCTCGCGACTACGACTCTCTTATTTTTGTTTACCTTGTATTGGTAGGGTACTCCACTGCGCGTCTTTCCAAATATCACCATGATCCACTTTATTTGGTCATCATCCATCATGATTGGGTCCAAGGCTTCCTCCTTCTTTCCTTTATCCACTTCTCCTTCCATTTCTCATTTTTCTGTCAGTGCTTCCCCCCTTTCCCCATGCACGCAGGGAAGTTTAGCTGTTTGATTCCATTGTCATTACACCTTTGTTATAGAGAAATATATTAATAGAAGTATATAGTGACCGAATATACCTTCCTCGATAGAAACTCTTTCTCTGTTGCGTTGTACGATTTCGCGGTATCTACTGCAAATTTTGCTATAAAGAATGCTACAATACGATTGAGCCAAAAATCTACTGTGCGAGTGAATTTGTTATTCACCTACTGTAATTGTGTGATCTAACCTGAGGTCCACTCAAACTATCAGATCCAGTTTGTTGCATGGTTACCCTTCAACCTCAATATCCACTCCTGCAATAAGTGTGGAAAATCACAGAAAATGACTTCATGCAGATCAGTAAACACATACTTCTCGAGGTATTTGTGTGGTGTTATTCTAGGGTTTATGTTATATTTATGCGCAAACTATAGCTCCTTTGTCTTCAACTATCTTTCAATCTTTGCTTTTGTGGAATTCCACGGTCTCAACATCCACTTCTAGTGATGCATTCTTCTCACCTTCTTGTCATCTGATTCGATATTCTTTTGACCTGCCTGTCGCAGATCTTACCCTCTTTTAACAAATATTCAATAGATCCCATATACTCAATCCTATATTGTTCCAACCAGAAAAGGAACCATTTCTTGGTTTTATTATCTCTGAGTTATGCCTTTAACATGATTGACCTAGGTTCAAGTCTACTAGGGTTACAACAAAGCCTCTAAAACTATTGGCCCTCCTGGTAGACTGAAAGGCAACGTGACGCACAGAGTGCACTACGTAGTCTCACCCGATATAGTCTTAATGGGTGACTGCAATACTCAAGTGTTTGCAGTCTAGGATTGAATGGATATTTGAGAAGTGTGCACTGAGAGTTCTATCTAACTTATTAAAGAATTATACTATCATTCCCAATTATGCATGTACTGTAATCAACTCATTAACTCATTCATTCATCATTCTAACATCTACTTATAAATAGTAAAGAGACACAAGTACTCAATCACATAACACATGTTTTTACATGGTTCACCCCCTCCTGGACTACGTCCACAAAGATCTGGCTCTCAAGCTCTTCTATTATGGCAGTTCCAAAACTACAACGTCGTGTGCTTTATAACTCATTCTCAGTCGGGTCAAGATATAATACGAGGCAGACTAGATCATACCAGGCTCCTCATCCTAGGATCTAACCCTCAAGATCCACCCATATGGCCCTCTCCATCTCAACAACTTACAAAATTAGGTCATATGAAAGAGTATTACAAACTAGTTATCAAAACATTACTCCTTCCTCTATGGTCTCTTTTCCTCTTCTCTCTGTCCTCCTTCTGCCTTCCCTAGGTATCTATATATATACGTTTCTGGCTCATACACCATTACAATGTATTACAAAAACCATAACCCTAATGTTGTTAGGTCTTCCATGCATGTGTGCGTGCTGCTCTTCCTTCTAGCTATCACTTTCCTCGTGCATGTTTTTCTTCCCAAAATAACCTTTCTTTTCGATTTGGCCTGCTTCCAACATACTTATATAATTGAGAAGTGGAGGAAATTGCATGTGTATTGCACATATGAATAGGAAAAACCCGTAATCATCTCGAATGATAGGAATACTTCATAATGAGTGGTTGGTGAAAGTGAATCTTGCATATAATTTAAGTAATGAACAATAACGTCCAAGAGGAATGGAATCCTGTAATAATGGCAGGCTGAAGCCTAGAGGAGGCCAATAGACCTTTGCGTTATTTTCCCTCTTTTTTATGTGAATAGATATGGGATTCGGTTCCTCATCGTCTGCCAAGTAGAACACTTAGTTCTTTCTATGAAAGGGGGGTCAAAACCCTAGTGAAACCTTGGTGAAGACTTGGTAGAATGTTTTGATTTAGTTAAGTCCAAGTTTGGACTAATAACCTGTAAAACCCTGCAGTTGAGACAAGGATGATCTTGGTTGTTGATTTGGATGGGTGAATAAATCTTAGTCCTTCATCGAGAGAAGAATCATCATCGGGAACGACTGAATGTTGGGACTTATGAAAAGACCAACGATGATGAAAATCCTATGGTGGAATGAAGGTCATTGATTGGTCGAGAGTAAATTGAAGAGAATCTGGATCATCGATGTTAATCACATCTTCGTCGGAGATAAAAAAATGGTTAATATAAGTGATGGTTCAAGAGGGTCGATGAAGATAAAGGTCATGAGAAATAATGATAATCGGTGATTGGTGTAGAGGATAGATGGAAACCTAGTCATATATCACCGTAGGTTTTGTTCAAGTGAGGAAAGAGAATGATGATGTCGTAATGATGTGGTATGTTAGCATCGCACCAACATGTCTACGAGATTTCCATGTTTCGACCGTTGATTGGTCTAGGGGATATGGGTAGTCTCATTGGGTGTTGAGACCCTTAAAGTAGAAGATATGCGGTGCTTACATTAAAGTAGAAAATAGAGTGTTTGTGCCTTCCCCAATACATTCTTCCCATATGGAGACATGGAGCTGTTACGACGACAGTGCATCATTCCTGTTGCAGAAAGTTGCTACTGGTGAATCAACACTGCTACTCGCTACACACAATCTAGATTCAGGTAAACTCACTCTGAGCACTTCATTTTTATCATTTATAACAATAAATTATGCATTGATCGACTGATTGGTAATGGTGATGAGATATGATCAATGGATACAACCATTACTAAATCTAAAGAATTGGATATCATGGAAAGCAATGGAATGGTGAAGTTCACTCAATTGAAGGGAACGTCGAACTTGCTTTCGTTGGGTATACAAAATGAAGGATTCCAGGTGAGCAAATTTCTACCATTTGGGACGGTGTAAAACATGATTCCTTATCTTATGAGAAGAGATGAGAAATAGGAAATAATTCTAGCTGATAAGATCCGATGCGCATGTAAAATGTATTTATATGCTCATATGCCTACGCGGGGCGACCATATTCGCATAATGCAACTAATTGTTTCCCAGTTGGAAATGACTTACATTGTGTCAGAAGATGAGGAGGATGATACCTCTGAAAGTGATGAAGAAGATGAGGAGGATGGTGCCTTTGAAAGTGATGCGGAGGATGATACTTCTGAAGAAGAGGAGGATGATTACCATGATAAAGAATATGAGGATGATACCCATGAATATGATGATCATCATGGTAATCAAACCTCCCATGATGATGGTGGTACCCCTAAAGATGATAATACCTCCCAAAATGATAAATATTCTACCCATCAATATACCGTTTATGTTCACAATCTTGATGATTACCTTAATCAACATAAAAATGATGTTGATGCTATCCTTAAAAGATTTTGATGATACCTCCCAAAACAATAAATATCATACCTAGGACTATACCTTTTCTGAGGATGATGATGATACGTCCAAAGATGAGGATGATACCCTTCGAGATACCCATTCAATTTCGCCTATGTTATGGGTTATTGTAGTTAATGATATCACTCCCTCTTGAGTCAATGGAAGAGACTAAAACATTTCAATTTTGTATGTTTGATGTTTGAGATTAAGATGGCAATCCTAATCGTTAAGAACATGTGTTTTCTTCTAAGAAATCACAAGTGATATATGATTTAAAGACAAATTTATGCTGGTTACAAGAAAAGTTGATTTTCTTGATATTAAACTCATGTAGCTTCCATATGTCATATTAGACATTTTAATTTATTTTTAAATAAATAAATGTTTTTATTTGTTGGCTCTATTGATTTATCTATTCAACATATAATAATCATTTGAATATTTAAATCACTTCGATTATTACATATATTCTATTTTAGAGGCCAATTATAATGAAAAATGGATTACATTGATGTAGTTCTTTCATATAAATGTTATTAAGTGTATCTAGTGTTTTTTATCAAACTTTTTTACAAGTAACAAATGACTTGTATCTACTTCTTGGTAATAAATTGGTAAGGGTATTATTCCAATTGATAATTCCAATAAATTTTATTTATATCTGATGAGGTAATAGGTCCATTTTCACCTAATTGAACTATTGGTCTTGGTTTGGGAGGAAGATCTTGTAATAGACATAAGAACATCCATTTTGGTTCAATATTTGTTTGGAAAAAATGTTATCCAATTCTATGCGTCTAACCAAAAAAACCTTTCTTCTTCAAATTTTTTCATCCTCCCATCCATCCACAATAGTTTCTTGATCTTCCTCCAATCTATTCCATTTCAATTCCACCAAGTTCATCCTCCCATTCATTCCACCAAGTTTGAGGAATTAATTTACCTACAAAATGTAAGGTACCATGAGGAAATATGAAAAACGGAAATACAATTTTTATCACAATTGTTAGCAAAAAGAATGAAACATTAAGCACAATGATACAATTGATCCAAAAGATGGAGTCATGTGAGTATCACCATGGTAAGATGTATTGTCCCACCATTTAGTTAGTGGTAACCATTGATCCCATTGACATTGTCATTCAGATGTGAAGCACCTCAAATGTGATTATAAGAACTTAATGACAACTTCAGTGTGACCATCAGTGTAGGTATGATAGGTAGTTCTCATATGTAATTGCGTACCTTGCATATTCAACAATTATTTCTAGGATTTTCTTATAAAATTTGGATCATAATAGGAAACTATAGAGTGGGGAATTCCATGGAGGTTAATGATATTGTCCATAAAAACTTGAGCCATTGTGGAGGCTTTGAATGGGTGTTGAAGGGCACATAAATGACCATATTTTGAAAGGAGATCAACCACAACCATGATCATTAATTTATTTCCATATTTGGGTAATCTGACAATGAATTCCTTAGAGATATCGATCCATATAGAAGGTGAAATAGGGAGAGTTTGTAGTGTTCCTAGAGTTTTGATTGTTTTTCCCTTGTTCCATTGAAAAGTATCACATTTAGCCACAAAAGTGTGGTTGTCCTACATCATGCTTTCCCCCCAAAAATGAATGTTTGATCCTTTCATATGTTTTTTGAAAGTCGAAATTTCATGATATTGGAAAAGCATGAAGTTTAGATAATGGATTCAAAGTGAGAACCTTTACTCAAATATAGGAAGCTTTTATAGTGAAGCTCATTTTTCCAAGAGTATACTAGATATGCATGAGGGTCTTTTTTCAATTACTATATAAGATTATAAATTTTGGGGCCTTGGAACCATTCTCGGTGAATGATTGTTATTCAATTGACTACAATGAAGGAGATTGAAAAGAGGAACCCATATTCTTCATATTTCCTATAATGAGCATTAGCAACCACATTTTATTTTCCCTTTTTGTAAAGGATCTCGTAATCATAGATGAACATTTTGGTCAAACACTTCTATTGCTCATAGGATGAAATTCTTTGTTCCCAAAAATATTTTAGGCTACGATGACCAGTTTCAATTCGGAAGTGTTTCCCAAGAATTAAGGATACTAGAGATCAACTACATGTAGAATAGCCAACATTTCTTCTTCATAGGTGGATTTTACCAAGTGTCTCTCAGAAATATTTTTTATAGTGAAGGCCAAATGTCTCCCATATTGTATGATAATGGCCCCAATGCCTTTACCAGAAGCATCACATTCCAAAACAAAGGTCTTTGTGAAGTTGGGTAGTGTCATAACAAAAGTCTTACACATAGCCCCTTTCAAAGCTTGAAAGGATTGATCAATAGTCGGATTCCAACTGAAAAAATTCCTTTTAAGGAGAGGAGTGAGCGGGGCTACAATTTTTCCATAATTTTGAACCACCAATAACAATCGTGATTTGGAAGTTATTGACCGCACAAATATTGAAAAGGGTCTCTTGAGCAATTTGACAATGAATAAAATTATGGGTGATGTCACTATCGGTGAGGATAATGACTTTATGATGCTTGATATAGAAAATTAACTTAAGGGTTTAGGGAGTTGCGATACATGTAAGATCATTCAAAGAGATAAGTTGTTTGACCTATGGTTGATTACAGGGTGGGATATGATCTTTGGCCTAGGGAAACACTTAAAAAGAGGAAACATCACCATCCTCTTTAGAAATGTCTTCAGAAATGGCCATACAATAATTTTTCTCCTTACATTTGTACCTCAAAAAATATTTATAATCACAGTTGTAGAAAATACCCTTAAGTTGGAATTCAACCATTTATTCCTAGGTTTATTTATGGATCTATAGATGGGGGGGGGCGTGGGGGGCAGAATCCTGAAGTCGACATGAGGGAGAATTTCTCTATGGAAGTTCCAAATTAGACCCACTCTCATTTGAATAGAAACCTCTATCGATATATGGGATTGAATGCCACTAAATAAATGAATTTCTCTTCATAGAAATACTTTCCATCAGAGTTAGGATAAATTCTAAATGTGTATCTATTATAATATTCAAGTTTAATCCTATTTCTAAATAGTGGAAATCCTATCTAACAATAGTAAGATCAATTACAAATCTATAATTTAATGTGAAAAAAAGATGTAGTTACAACTTTACATAATCAAATCATATTACATACTTGTTTGCATATAGATTTTCATAAGCATGTTCATGTAATTGAATTCATAGCTCATTTATAACCGTTTCCTACAAATGACAATCAACAAAAACAACAAACTGGAACATTTGCATAAAACAATTAACAATAGTGCATTATTGAATAAATGAACCATGAAGGTGCTTGTTATTATCCTCCAAATAAATAATTCATTTTTAGGAATACAACAATGAGTAGAGAGGTTCCCATCTGATTTTGAGTTTGATAAAGTATACAATACCAAATTTTGGTTTTCCATGCCCCCTTCTCCATTTGTTACATTGTATTTCCTATATACCTTAGGGTGGACTATTGGACTGACTAATTACATGATTGTTCAATTACAACTTCCCTACTCTTCCCATTCATGTTACATGTAGATTTTATAGAGACAAATAAATCATTACATAATAATTATTTCTACTATCTTTCTCCTAAGCAATGTGAGAAACTCTAAATCTTTGTGGGTGAAGGGATTTCCCCTTGAAAAATTTGGTCCAGATGATGTCCAACTATAGGTGAAATTGTTCATTGACCATGAACTTGTGACGAGGGATCAAGGGAACTAGTTTACCAAGAATAAGATCAAATTCTTCTCCCTAGCCTTACCCTTTTGGAAATAGAAATAGTTGTTAAACTCTTAATGTATGTTTGTTTCCTGTAGCAAGGTTCTGACTTGGTTATTCGTTTTGATATGGAAGTATTTTAGCTCAAACTCTGTTTGAATTCCATCTCTTGATCTACATCCTTCTTTCTTTGGTGACAGATACTCTACTTCTTACGAAAACAATGGAAGTTCCTCACTAGTCCAACTCTACTAAATCCTGACAGATCCTTCTAGCAGAAATAACCCAATGAAGGAGTGTATTATCCCTACTATCCTGGCTAAGACAACTTGTTCTCTACCCATAAATTTTCCAAACAATGATGTTGAGGTATGATTATGACACATGGGTTTTGTTAATTTTTTCATTCCTGACTCTTTTGTTTAGAATAGGAATCATCGTCATTAAGCACACAGGGTTTGTATGATATCACATGAGCTAGTGATCTGCATTTCCTCTCTTCCATGTCATCTTTCCCATGGGATTAAAAACTGGTAGCCTTTATACTTCGTGTGGGCATGGATATGGTCATCATTTTCTGAAATCCTAAGTGTGATAATCAACATATTCATTCTTGAATTCTCGTTCCATTAGTCTTTAGATACCTGAAAATCCAAAGTAGTTATTAGACATCATACAATAATAGCCAATTCGACCTAAATCTATCCTCTAGAGTCTTCTTATTTGTTTTCACATGCATGCATATAGGTTCAATACCATGGGTTCAAGGTAATTAGTCCAACAAAACCCTACAGATACTAGCCCTTTCGGCATCATTTACAAGCAGGCAAAGTCTCACCCGAGGTATCTTTATGGGGACTGCAGGAGCCAAGATTCTGCAATGGTGAGGGAAAGACAAAAGGCACACTTTGTCATACCTACAAGATCCTCTCATGAACTATATCCTAGTTAATATGTCCTTGTTACTCAATTATTTATACATATCAGTCAATATTCACGCCAATTGGTATTAAGGCATACAGTTAATACTACTGCGCATTAATCTATCAACAATAACAATAAAGATAACATTCATCCATAGTAAAAGCAGGAAATAAAACCATATAAACATGAATTAACACATTAAAAGGATCAGTAACCTTTCAACAACATAATTTGACACAGAGTTATTGTGGTTCACCCCCTCTTGGGCTACGTCCACAAAAGATTTGATTCTTTATTATATTTGTGGCAGATTGTTTATGCTCTGTGCTATAATAGGTGTTCAATATACATTCCTCTACTTACACTTATGGATTCTTTACATAGAACATCCTACAATCACCATAACTACTTAGAATTCCTCTTTGCTTCCTCTTTTGTTGCTTCTCTTCCAGCTCTACTCTCTCTGTTGTCACTTCTGTCGCTTCTCTTGCTCGAACTTTCTTCTTTCTTTTTCATATTTAGTTCTATTTTTCTCAAGTTTTCTTGCGAGCTCATAATGAGTCGGCTCCCACTCATGCTCGAATGGTGACAACTCATTATGAGATAGATGCAACTCATGCTCAATTGGTTTTCCTAGATTTTTCACTAGTTGTTTCTTCTTGTCCCCCATCTTCTTCTCTTTCCTCTCTCTTATTTCTTGATCCTATTGATGTTCTTGATACTGCACCTTTTATTTATGCCTCATTTCTTATTATTGTTCTCTATCCAACCTTCCTTCCCAACATTCCCCCAACATTCACATGTGGCTCATCCTGAGCCACTTAGGCCTGTTCTGTCATGTTTGTCCATTCCTCAATGAATTTTTGGAGGCTCTCCTTTGTTGTTTGTACTAATTTAGTGATTTCAAATTCCTTGTTCATAATTTCCTCCATTGTATACATTGTTGATCTATTTAAGTTGGCCTCAGTGTCTTGCACTGCTAATGTTGTGATAGTTTGCATGGTAGCTAGTTTTTCTAGTACCCTAAGTGCCTCGTCCTGTCGCAGTCGCAACTCCTTTGTAATCTCCAATTGTTATTCTTTCAGTTGTTCCACTACAAGATGTAGTTTCATGTTAGCGAGTAGTGTTTTCATTATTTTGGTTGTTGGGAGAGTATTTGTGCACTCCATTGATTGAATCACTTGTTCCTATGCAACCCTAATTTTCTTGTCTAGTGCTTGCATCTCTAGGGTGTTCATCATTTCTGTCCATATTCCTTTGCAATTTCGTCCCTTTTTTTATTGCGTCGTTCATCCTACCTTGTGCAGGTATTGAAAACTTCCCCATTTTTTCATGAATGTAGTCTTATGTATATCCTCCCATGTAATTATGATATGATGGTATCCTAAAAAACCATTTGTGAATGAATAGGCCTCTTGGCTGCCGACATTTTCCAGTACTTCGTCTATAAATGGTGTTGGGAATGGATCGTGTAGGCATGCATCGTTTAGTTTTCTCAAGTCAACATAGATTCTTATACCCCCTATTTTCTTGTCCTGGACTACTATTGGACTTATCCATTCTAATTCCTCAACTGGTTCAATAACTCTTGCTTTCAGCATGTGATCTATTTCTTCCTTGACCTTTTCTTTATATCTTGGGTTCATTCTGTAGAGTCTTTTTTTTACTAGTTTAGCATCTGGATTAAGATGGATTCTCATTTAGCCTAGCTCGCCTTCTATCCCATTCATTTTTTATAAATTGCTTGGGAATAATCCCTGGTACTCATGCAATAATTCAACTATTTTTTCTACAGTTTTGTCATCCCAATAGTCTCCTATCTACGCCAACTTCAGATTTTCCTCTGTTCCAATGTTTACCTTCCTTGTATTTACTAGTTTTTCATAGGGTTTTGATTCCATATCCGGGCCTTCTACCATTCACTCTCCTATTTCCTATACTTGAACATTCTAGGGATGTTCATCATTCTGATCCTCTTGGGTCACATTATACCATTCAAGTTATTTATGGACTGTCATAACAACATTATGTGCACTGCATATTGATGTTACTTATGTCTGGTATTCTTCGTTTCATATCGATCTTACTTCCATATGTTCTTATTCAATGAATATTTTTTGTTTGATTTCCTAAAGTGTTGTATATATCGATCTTGATTTATGTTGAAATGTAAATGTTTCTTTAAACCTTTGACTCATGTAACACCACTCTGTTGTGTCTCTGTGCACTTCCATTTCTAAATACCAATTTTTCGGTATTGTCTCAAGAGTATGAATGAACCTATGTGCCCATTCCTCCTTGGGAACTACATTCCACTGGTTTTCACACTTCACAATATGCTCTATTGGGTTTCCTTCACCGGTATATTTCTGCGTCACGTCTCCCTCTTCAATATTAAATATTATTTGGATTAGTCTCCTTCATTGTTTCCAATATTACATGGTGCCTTTGTGTGTCACCCACCATCTTGCAGAGGTGGATTTCAGTACAACGTCCAATGCTAGCAGCATATGTTTATCTAGTACTTGTGCCTCAAAGTTTTGTATGAATGTTGTTATATATGTCAAGCCGTCATACATGAGTGGGTTGCACAATTCTTTTCCATACGTGAGCGGGTTCCACCGATTTCAGGAACAAAATAATTGTTAGACTAACAATTGTTTTAGTTTTTAATGATGGAAAATATAATTTTTTTATTATTATTATGAATAAGAGGATAAAGAAAACTCCTACCTCACCAATTTCCTTAGATCCAATGGCTACTACACCTCCCAAATCAAAAAATATTTTCACTTAGCCCTTCACTCTAGAACCAAATAGGCACCAACCTCTTCCCCACCTTTAGCTCTCATCTATCTTCCCCACATCCATGGTCTTATTGATCATATTTCTAAGATATTAGCTACAAAGAACATCAAAACCATTTTAAAACCCCATAAAACCCTTAAGCATATTTTTAGAATTACTAAGGATAAATCTAACCCTATGCTAAGCCAAGAAGTTTATCAAATTCCTTCCTCTTATAGAAAATCCTACATTGGCCAAATAGGTCCTTCAATCAAAACCCATCTTAAAGAGCATATAGTTGACACACTCCACAACTAGATCTCTAAGTCAACAATCGTAGAACACTGCCACACTTACAAAACATAGTATATGTTTTCACCAAGTAAAAATCCTTGCATAAGCACCTTATTACTCCTCCAATATCATTCATGAAGCTCTTGAAATCCAAAAAATTCCCAACAACTTTAATCAGGAAGATGACTATAGACTGAGTCAATCATGAAAACCTACTATTCATCACCTAATTCAATAAAATTCTTCCTCTTTCTTATTTTCTCCCCTCTTTTGTATCATTTGTCTCTTCTTCCTAATCTCCTCTTGTGAGGTTTTCCTCCTCCTTTGAGATCTCTCAATTATTCCTTTCTTCATTATTCATTATTTACTTATGACATGGATTATTCTTTATTCTTAAAAAAAAAATTATCCTTTCTAAAGAGAGCAGAAGTTTCCTCAGACACACAAATTTTATTAAAGAAAAATACTTTACACAATTAATGCAAGAACTTACAATCTCCAACATTACTCTTGCATGAGAAAATGAGAGCTTTAATAAGCTCATCATACTAATTATAAGCTAAGTTTTTTTATGGACATATTATCACATAATCATGTGAGTATTACAAGTGTCCATGTAGATTACATAATGATTCTAACTGTTATCACATAAAGTTGTTACGGGCCGCAGGTAGTGTTAGCAAATATTTAACAGACAGCGAATGACATAAGTACATGAAGAATGTACAGAGGATTGTTGGCATGTTTTACAGGCAGCGTATACTTGTCATTGATGGCAAGTACAGTAGTGATGATGGCTTGAGTACAACAACAATGATCAGCGGTGCAGTGATAATCAGGGAAGAGCAGCAACCATGTTCATTGGATCTCTTCCTAAATTCCCGATGGCCATTAGATCTGAATAAGAGCATGCTAAAGAGGTAGGCCCGTAAGATTTGAGAAGAATTGTTTTTCATTGGATCCCCTTCAAATTCTCGATAGAACGAGGGTCGTCAGATCTGGATGTAGATAAGAAGAGCGCACTGAAGAGGAGGAAAGATCTCAGATGTTAGATCCAAGTGCAGGACCCGACCATCGTTGGATCAAGGAGAACTTACACGATCTTTAAAGTAAAAGGAGAAGTGGGCGTACAAAATTCTGAAAGAAGGAGGACCATCCATTTATGGGTAGGACACGTGGGGATAGATCGTCAGTTCGCTGATTGGAGAGTTAAAGGAACGATGTTCCCTAACCTCTCAAAATCGTGATATGTGAAATCATGATTTAATCTTAGCCATCAGATCAAGAACAGATCTGGACCATTGATTCCAGTCCATGTCGGAGTTTCGGGGATTGAGAGTTGGAGATGTCAAGTAATATCATCCACAGGAATCCCGATTTCGCGATATGAAAAATCACGACTTAATCACAGCCGTTGAATCAAGATCATATCTGGACCATTGATCCAACTCCATATTGGAGTTTCGTGAATCGCGACATGGAGAGACAAGAAAACAATGCAACAAGAATGCCGAAATCACGATATGCGAAATCGCGATTCAATAGCAACCGTTGAATCAAGATCAGATATGGACCGTTGATCCAACTCCATATCGGAGTTTTGTAAATCATGACATGGAGAGGGAAAAGGAACAATGCAATAAGAATTTTGAAATCATGATTTAATCGTAGCCATTGAATCAATATTGAATCTGGACTGTTGATCCAAGTCCATTTCGAGGTTTCGAGGATCGAGTGTTGGAGATGTCAAAGATTATTAACATCAATAATCCTGATATCGCGATATGAAAAATCGCGACGTAATTGCAACCGTCAGATCAAGATGTGATCTGGACCATTGATACGACTCCATTACAGAGTTTCTTGGATCGGGACATTGAAGTGACAAAAACACTGAACGTCAAGAGTGTCGAAATCGCGATGTGTGAAATCTTGACTGAATCTGAACCGTCAGATCAAGATGTGATCTGGACCGTTGATCCGACTTCTTTACAGATTTTCGTGGATCGGGATTTGGAAGTGACAAGAACATTGAACATCAGGAATGTCGAAATCGCGATATGCGAAACTGCTGAATGATCTGAACCATCAGATCAAGTGTTGATCGGAGGGTTGTTGTTCTCTCTCACAGTTAACTCCTCAGTTTTGATTCTGTTAGTGAAATGGATTCATTATTTCCGATTAGTTGGCACATCAGTTGCTGAGACAATTGTCTTCCTTTTGCCTAAGGAGATGGGAAGTTGAACCGCAGTGAGTGTGTATACAATAAAATGAGACAAACAACGTGTGAGGGGTTGTTCGGTATGTGAAATGAATAAAACTGAAAGAAAGGAAAAATCAGATAGCGTAGAGTGAAATGGAGAATATACACAGTGTGAGATGAAACTCAGGAAAGAGTAACTGATGATGAAGAAAACTTTAAGCCGAGTAGAATGACAGAAGAAGTTGATGCAGAGAAGACCTGCTGAACAGACAGAGGAAGAAATGAATTGCAGAACAGTTAGAAGATGACCAGATTTACAGAACAAAGAAAGAATGGTAAGAATTGATTTATCTGTGTAGTTGAATGTTTATTTGTTCATTAATGTTCTAGGGAGGTTGGGAGGTGCTCGGGAGGACTGTTGTTCTCAGAGGTTCAGGTGAGAGATTGAACACAGGAAGTTGTATCTTCCATCTAGTTGTAGCTAGAGAAACAAGGGTCGTAGGGTGGTGTAAGGGAGAACAAGTGTTCTTTGTTATATAGGTTGGAGCCTGTGTAACTGGAAGTTGGTGCTTCCATCCAATTGGTGTTGGAACATTAAGGGAGTTGGTGCTTCCTTCTAGTGGGTGATAGAGAAACCAGAGAGTTGGTTCTCTCAAACAAGTTGCAGCTTGTAAAACATAGGTAGCAGCCTCACATTGAGTCGGTGCTCAATTATAGATGATGTACAGAACTTAAAAGACTACCTATCATTTCAAAGAAGAAGAGGTTTTCTCCCTTTATGGGTTTCCTCATGAAAACATGTCTCTGTGTATACCTTATGTGTAACTGATGCTCTTTAATTTTACTATCCATATGTTGTATATTGTTGATGATCACTTGAAGAAAGATTAATAATGTTTTAATAGACTTAAAATTGTTTAATCTCAATTACAACTGATTCACCCCCCCTCTTAGTTGTTTTAGTAATTTCAACAATTGGTATCAGAGCAGGTTCCTTTTATTCAAAGGTATATCTGTAAGCTTAAACATGACAAGTCATGAAGGGACTTTAGCCTCTAAGCCCCCTCTGTTTGATGGAACAAATTTTGCCTTCTGGAAGATTAGAATGAGAATATACTTAATGGCCTTGGGTGTTGATGTTTGGGATGTAGTAGAGACTGGATATACAAATCCTTTTGTGCTAGCCTCCAAGGATGATAAGTTAGAGTTTAGTTTTAATGTTAAGGGGATGAATGCTATCTTGAATGTACTTGCTGAAGCTGAGGCTGTAAAGGTGATGCATCTTGATACTGCCAAAGCAATGTGGGATAAACTTATTAGCAGTTATGAAGGAAATGAGAAAGTAAAAGATGCTAAACTTCAAACATACAGATTGAAATTTGAACAACTAAAGATGAATGAAGATGAAACAATTAGCAAGTATTTTTTAAGAGTTGAAGAACTTGTAAATGCCATGAAGGGTCT
>ML828781.1:47464-67589 GCA_009831015.1 Picea engelmannii | reverse complement strand
TCTTACACAAGGTGACGGTGACGGGAAGTCTCACTGTACCTGGAGCAGACATTGGTCAAACTCACTCGGGCTCCTTGGAGGGTAAATCCATAATTACTGCGTGGAAGCTTACACCAAGGCATAAGTCCATTAAGCAGGTCGCCATTGTAACTGTTCCACCCTATCCCCGCCCCTTCTAGACTTGATCACACGACGTTGGATTTCATCACCAACTAGTACATTCATCAAAAGAAGGTCCTGTTTGCTTGGTTGTGATTCTTAGATTCTATTAGCATATGTTGTTTCTTTTACTTAGTGGACCTTAGGTTGAGTCAGTGTTAATGGCATCGAATCCTGGGAGTACCAATGGAGGAACCCCTTCTTCTGGGGAACCTTATACCTTTCCTTCATTTGGAAACTTTGGTCCTCCATATGTTGCTACATTGAGTCTTCCAGGACTCACTATTGGATTACCATTTTGGTTGTTCCCCACTCCGGTGATCCCAAATCCTCCCAATGTTTCAGTTGCACCTCATACTTTGGATGTCAATACACCACCCACACATCAACCTCATGTTGACTTTTCGCCTTCTTCACCCATCAAGTCTCCTTCCATTTCTCCTTCTTCGCCTGGTGAAAGCTCTAATGCAAGTAGCCAAATTGATCAGAAGAAGAAGAAATGGAAAGAGAAGAAGAAGAAGAGCCTGAAAAGGACCAAGGCCCCAACAACATCAGATGTTGGCTCTAAGAAACCAGTTACTGTTAATAGTACTAGGAGTGTTGATGAGATCAACAAGATTAAAAGGAAGAATCCAAAACCCAAATTCCCTTACAGCCTTTGTAAGGGTGACCATTTTCTGAGGGATTTCCCCAGTCTTATCAAGGTTTTAGAAATGTGGTCTCCCACGTCATCAACCTCTGTCAGTCATGTCGATGATACCCCATCAACTAGTGATGTTCAGGTTGGTAAGAAGAAGAAAACTGTCAAGTTACCTTGCATGTTATGTAAAGGTAATCATTACTCTCACCTTTTTCCTCGCATGGACGAGGCTTCTTCTCTTTTGGAAAAACTTCAACTTCCAAAAGGTTATCGTAAGCTTTCCTCTGACCCATCATTGGTTGATGGAATGGTCAATCTGGTTCCATCCCCGGTCAGTCCGATTGATCAAGTGGTCAATCTAGTTTCCTCCTCATTTGAACCACAAACCCAAGTGGCTGATCCAGTTCCGTCGTCGATCAGCCCCGCTCTTCATCAAAAGAGTGACACCAAAGTGGTCGATCTGTTTTCATCCTCTGTCGATCCCACTCTCCCATTAGAGAGTGACACCAAATTGGTCGATCCGGTTCTGCCATTGGTCGATCCCACTCCTCCTTTGATGAGTGCCAAAGTGACTGATCCAGTCCCTTCTTCGGTCAGTCCCACTCTTCCTCTGAAGAGTGCCAAAGTGGTCGATCCAGTTTCACCATCGGTCGATCCCATTCCTCCATTGCGGAATGTCGAAGTGACTGATCCAGTCCCTTCCTCGGTCAGTCCCACTCTTCCTCTGAAGAGTGCCAAAGTGGTCTATCCAAATCCACCATTGGTTGATCCGATCCAATCATCGGTCAATCCTACTCTCCCTCTAGAGAGTAAACCCGATACTGCCCATGTTTTTCTCGTTAATACAGACTCTACTGTGCCGAGGGGCATTCCTCCTTCTCCTGCGAAACCCCTTCCAAGTACTGAAGCCATCCTTTTTTATTGGGGTTCGTTAACTGGACCTCGTCTTCCCTCCCACATTCCTTTCCAGATTACAGTACAGGTTCGTGGTTGGGATGTTCCTCAAATGCTGATAGATGAAGGTGCATCCGTTAGTATTTTGTCTTATGTTGCTTGGTACACTTTGGGTTGTCCGCAACTTGCACCGGTTACACAGAATTTGTTATCTTTTAACAGAAGAACTAGTCAACCTTTAGGGATCCTTCCTCAGTTTCCTGTAACTTTGGGAGGGAAAACTGTCTTTATCGATGTCATGGTAGTCCGAGACCCCTTGGATTTCTCTTTACTCCTTGGGCGGGATTATGTCTATGCTATGAAAGCTATTGTATCCACTCTTTTCTGTGTGATATCTTTCCCTCACGATGGAAGAATTGTGACTATTGATCAACTTTCATTCATCGGCCCCGACTGGGTTACCTCCCTAAGTGGTTCTTATATTCAGATAGTATCACCCCCGCTGCATGTCAATTATTTGGTGTTGTCTCCCATGACCTCAACTTATGACGATTTGGATCCGGTAGTTGACATGGTGATTTCTTCTGTAGGGTTATTGGAGCTCGATCTCTTTACCCCTGTCATGACCCTCGACATGTGTTCCTTCCAGAGTGATTGTCTTCCATCCGACAAAGATCTCTTGGAAGCCATGATCGAGTTTTTTCCCTTGACATGGTATCCTTCCAGAGCGTTATCCTCTTGGAGGCCATGATCAAGAAGTAGTTACGAGCACAATTTCCCTTCTCTGTGGCAAGCTCATTAAAAAATGAAACAGAGGCCACGAGCATAGTTTCTCTTCTCTATGGCAAGATCGTTAAAAAATGAAACAGAGGCTTTGAGCATAGTTTTCTTCTCTATAGAAAGCTCGTTAAAAAATGAAACAGAAATCTAGGGATCGAACCTGGAACCTTGAGCATAGTTCTTTTCCTGTGTCAAGCTCGTTAAAAAATGAAACAATAACCTCTCCCTTCAAGTTGAGTCTTTTGCCAGATCTCGTAGATGTCAAGTCAAGTCTTTCGTTAGGTCTCATTTTTTAACCTTCATTTCATCCACCTGTATCCTTTTTCTCCATCTAGCATAGAAATTGGTGACAACCTCAAAGTCAGTGAATGAATTGAAGCTTGGGGGGCATGTCTCTAGCCTTTGATGATCATTCTGGAGCTAAGCCACCAGCTTTCAAGCTGGGGGCATACCGAGATTAGTCTTTGTTCTTTCTCGTGCTCGTAAATACATGAGAATGCAACCGGGTAAACTTTTATCTCTTTTTCGGACCTGTATGGACACCACACGAAAAAGGAAACCCCCTGGAATCATCTTTAAACCCTTTTCAGACTCTCTAAATATGAAAAGATTGTCGAGTGACCTTGCTTCCTTTCACACTCGTTAAAAAGGTCAGAAAGGGCGTCTTTCGAGCGATAGTTTACCCCTTTTTCGGTCTCGTTAGACTACTGTACGAAAAAGGAACTGAGAGAGTTCTCTTTTAAGTGTTTTTCCAAACTCTATAATCCCGAAAAACGTTTGAGTTTTCTGTCTTTGGACTCAATAAAGCACACATCGACAGGCCCATATGGGACCAAACCCTTACTTCTTCCAGTTCGTTAAACAAAGGAAGAGGAACTTACCGAAGGTGAGTTATATGGAGCATGTGTTATCCTCCTCAAGCTCATTAAACCAAAAAGAGGTACTCGTCTATCTGGATGGGGGAAAAATTAAAAGGAGCAAGCCAAGCAGTCTCTTGAGAACATCATCCAGCACTTCTTAGAGTCTCCCTTGAACATGACACTTTTTCATTTGCACATATCATAATCCACTGAACCTCTGCACTGAGCCAATCCTTTGAGTTCCTTTCACTCCTTTGGGTCACCCGACGCAAGTCACCGTATCCACTACATAAGTGTTGGTCCACGTCATGTTTTTCTATTGTACCTCAGTGTTCAAGGGAAGTATCTGCCTCGAGAGTCAGCTATCCCAAATATCTTGCCTCAAAGCCCATGTCAGTCCATGTCCTTTTGATCTACCAATTACATCTCTATATCCGTTTCAGGTCGTTGATGGGGGATACATCAAGGCCCTCCCTCGACGAGTCTATTCCTGTCGACTTCAACACATTATCTGGGAATTAGACTTCGAAACCAGTTAGTACTTTGGGACCTGCATGCCTCAATGGCAGGCCTCCTCACATTCGACAACAGGTTTACATCATTGACCTCTGATCAAATGATTCCACAGGTGTTCGACTTCAGCTCATCTATTCACATTCACTGGAATGTACTAAGGTACCTTGGGAATCATTGACATTAATGGTGATCTCCCTCGCACTTGTTAACGGTTCACACCATTGACTGGTAATCAAGTGGTTTCTGCCATGTTTGACATCAATACATCTATTCACATGGTTAGGATCGTACCACGTTGGGATTGGTAAGAAGACCTTGGGTTGAGTAACCACTTTGATATATGCTTTGCCCAGGCTGCGAAGGAGTTTCTATTGGACAAAGAACACATACACTGTCACACAGATCCACTTTGTATTGGTCGTGGCTATGTCTTGTCATCTCGTAGATCCACTATGTATTCTTTGTGGCTACGATTAGTCCGAGTCATCAGAGTATAGATCCACATTGTATCTTCGGTGGCTATACCTTTTTATCAATACAATTATGGATCCGCAATGTATTTGATGGCGGCCATATCTTGCAAGTCTTGATCACCCAAGCTTAGGTATGCCTACCTTGGGTTTTGAAATAGGTCATGATGTTTGTTGGATGTTTGTGTGCAGCTTTTGTCAGGTTCTCCGAGTCTATACCCTTGCTTGAAAGTCTACAAAGCATTTCAGTTATCAGTTCCCATCTTCTAAATTCATACTTTGGGGGGCAATTTGTTACACATCAAAATTACTCACTTTGATAGTCTCGCAAGTGTCATCATTACAAAGGTTGCAAGTGTCGCATTTTTCTCACAAGGTCGCAAGTGTCGCATGTTTCTCACAAGTGTCGCAAGTGTCAAAGAAAGCATGCTGCCATGATGCCTATGTCGTGCCTATAACGACATGAGAAGGACACTTGAAACACCTCAAAAATTTGAATTGGAAGAGGAGAAATGAGTCAGCAGGCTTGCAAACCTTTTGCCATCTGAAAGCACCTCAAAAACTGAGTTTTTGGAGGGGAGCGCTCCCCCTTACACTATCTCGGAGCACTGACGCTCCCCCTTACACTGTCAGGGAGCGTTATAAAGATCCCCTGGCCCTTTTGAGGGAGCGCTATAGATTTTGAAAGCGCTGGCACCCCCCTAAAGCCTACTAGGGAGATCTACAGCACTCTGATGGTCCTTTTGAGGGAGTGCTACCTATTCTGGGCAGTTGTTAAGCTGTTGAGATGAATGGGGGAAGCATCTTTTCATTCTTGGAAGGCAGTTGGATTTGAATCCCTAGTCCAACCATGATCCTAGGGCAGATCCTCAACTGAAGGAGGTAAATCCTCAACTTCCCCAAGGATATATCAAGTGGTTAAAGCCTCTCCAAGGCTATATAAGCAAGCTTTCTAATGGTGAAAGGGGATTGGAAATGGAGAATCACACCAAACTTATGATCTCATAAGTGGTGCTAGAACAGAGCTGATTGGGGGAAGAATTGCTAGCATGAAACCTATGATCTCATAGGAAACACACAGTCAGCCAAAGGAGAGTGATCAGTGAAGCTGTTGTTATCCAGGTTGTGGACCTTTCAGGCAAGGGTTAGACGAAGAGGACCCGACGAAGCTGTCACATTCTCATCTACGATTGTAAGTACTGTTGTTGTTATTCTCATTAATATGGCACGCTTGGCCTGTTTCTTTCTAGTTTGTGTCTAATGTTACATAAACTTATCATTGATAGATAGATCTATTTTCAAGCTAATATCAATAGAGTAGGAAGTGGTCATATCTTGTTTGTCCACAGGACTCAGCGAGGAGAAAAGGATCGGAGCTCAGCTCGGAGCGTGTAGGGACAAACGTCGATAAAGAGGTACTTCTATTCTCCTTCCCTCTCATGTGTTAGTTTGTATAGATTTGAAAGGAAGTTAGTGTCCACGTTAAGCATTTTCTATCTTATAGTTAGGGTCAAGCTCTTAGAGGCGATCTACCTGTCCGCAGGGAGATTTTCCTACAACAGACACCTTCCAACATGCCATGAAATATTAATTTCACGATCTTGCTCACATTATACTCGCATACTTGGATGACCTCACTGCTCATTCCAAACAATGCTACCAACACATAGAGGATATACATATCATCTTTGAACACTTCCAACCATACTATATTCATCTCAACCCTCTGAAATGTATATTTTGCATCACTGCAGGACAATAATTGGAATTCATTGTCTCCCAACAAGGCATCACTATATACCCCCTTGAGTTCCAATCCATCAATGAGATTCCTGCTCCCAATAACTTACGCCAATTGTAAATCCTCCAAGGCAAAGCCAATTTTTTATGGCGTTTTGTTCTCGATTATGCTATTCACGCCCATGGATTCTTACGCTTACTATGGTATGATGTCCCATTTCAATGGGACTAACATGCTCGGGCTGCATTTGATTCTCTCAAAGAAGCACTTAGCAAAAAATCCTTAATTATCCCCCTAGACTATGATAAGGATTATATCCTATACATGTCTACCTAAGAGTTTTCAGTTATAGGAGTGCATGTCCATGTAGGCAATGACCAGTGTGAGCATGTCATATACTATATCAACAAATATCTCTTAGGTATCCCTCTCAAACACAATAATGAGGAGAATCTTTCCCTCGCCATTGTCCTCACAGTTTAGAAGTTGCATCACTACATCATGCTTTGCACTACAATAGTTGTGGTTGATTCCAATTCTATGCACTATCTTCTTAGTCACCGCCGTATCAATGGAAAATTTTCTCACTGGATCGTCATTCTCCAAGAATATGATCTAGAGTTCACTACTCCCAAAAGAAAAAAAATCCCTCATCTTGGCAGAGCTCATGGTTGACTTACCATCCAACTCATCTGACCCCCATATCAATGAAAAGTTATCGAATGAGCATTTATTTTTAACTTCATCCGATGACCCATGGTACAGATATATTCTTGTCTACCAACGAAAAAAAACTTTTTTCCTTCATCTATCCCGAGATGATCGTCATTGAATCATCCACCAAGCCTCATGCTACCTCCTCATAGGATACGTTCTAAATCACGGGGGAATCAACATCATTCTCTCACGATGCCTCACCATTGAGGAAGCATACAAGGTCCTCAATGACTGTCATAGTGGTTCCTGTGGAGATAACCTCTCTGCCATGCCCACTACACAAAAAATAGTTCGTGTCAGTTACTTTTGGTCCACCCTATTTCATGATTGCATCCACATGGTCAAGTGATACAACAAATTTCAATTGTATACACCCAAATCCCAAGAACCACTTTCTCTACTCCATCTCGTCATCACCATTGGCCCCTTCTATAAATGGGGCATCGATTTCATGACTTGCAACCCCCTATCCAACAATAGGCACAAGTATATAGTATTTGTTGTTGACTACTTCACCAAATGGGCAAAAGTCATTCCGACCTTCAATAATACAATAGATATAGTTGTTCACTTTTTCTTTAACCACATCATTTCCTTCTTTGGATTCCCCCTCTAGTTGGTTGTTGACCACGACAAACATTTCGATAATGAAATACTTGTTGAGCTTGTTGGTTGTGGAGCTTGATTATCTTCCTGATTCAGAGGTCTTTGTCTTCAGTTGTGTTTATACCCTATGAATACTTTACACCCCAGAAGAATGTGAAATCCTCCATGTGGGGGACTATAGAGGGGGTTACCCCCTTTGTGGGGTCCAGGGGCAAGAGGGTCCCCGGTGGAAAAATTGCCTTGTAAATTTATATTGTAATTTCATTGTAAATCTATATCGTTCATTATAAGGTCACATATCTTATGATAGAAGTTATGTTACTTTTTTTTTTCCCTGGAAGGAAACCCTCTTTTATGAGGGAAATGTATTGTAGTTGTGTATCATGGCGAATATTGTATTATGAGAGAGGAGACTGTGAGATAAAGAAGAGGAACTTACAATGGGTGTGTCGTAGGTTGTATCCCTTCATTTGCTGGATAATAATAAAGGAAGGACCTAGAAATTTCTCTGGTAGACATAGCCCACATTGGGTAAACCATGTATATCTGTGTCTTTATTGTATTGTGTATCTTATGTGTTTTATTTTTGCATTTGTTTTATTTTATTGTTTCATGATCTTGTTTTTCTAACAACTAGTATCAGAGTGAAAGGTAACTCATAGGAAAAGAGGGTTCCTGGTTCGAGTCAGAGCAATGGCAGAAGATGGAAAGTTTAGGGTCAAGAAATTTAACGGCCAAAACTACTAGTTATGGAATATGAAAATGGAAGATTATTTATATCAGAAGGATCTATTCCTACCATTGGGTGGAATAGAAAAGAGGTTGATGTCCATGAAGGATGAAGAATGGGAGGTTCTTGATAGAAAGGCACTAGGAACGATACAGCTGAGCCTGACAGTGTTGGTGGCTTTCAATATTTCGAAAGAAAAGACAATGAAGGATTTGATGGATGCATTGGCTAAACTATATGAAAAACCCTCAGCGTCCAAAAAGGTATTTCTAATGAAAAAATTATTTAATATGAAGATATCAGAAGGTGGGACTATTGTAGATCATTGAAATTAATTTAATATGGTTACTAATCAACTAAGTTCTGTAAAAGTGGGCTTTGATGATGATGTCAGGGCTCTTCTAATCTTGTGCTCATTGCCAAAAAGTTGGAACGGCTTGGTCATGGTTGTAATTAACTCTGTCTCTGGTTCAAATAATTTAAAATTTGATGATTTTGTTGGTGTTATCCTTAGTGAGGAAATGTGAGGGAAAAGCACAGGTGAGACATCAAGTAATTCCTTGAACATGGAGAACAGGGGAAGACAAAAGGATAGAGGAAAGGGCTCAGGGAACTGCATGAATTCTAGGAAGGGTAGATCCAAATATAGAATGGGAAAGATAGAGTGTTGGAATTGTGGGAAGAAAGAACATCTAAAGAAAGACTACAGAGCTCCAAATAAACAAAGAGATGGACGTCAAGAAAAAAATCAGGAAGAAAATGTAACAGATAATGTGTTACAAGATGCTTTGATTCTTTTTGTAGATAATATTTCTGAGTTTTGGGTAGTAGATTCTGGGGATTAATTTCATGCCACACCCCATAGGAAATTTTTTCTAGATTATGTTCAAGGTGATTTCAGGCAGGTTCATTTGGGTGATGATGCACCATGAAAACTTGTTGGAATGGGAAAGGTAAAAATAAAGAAAAGCAATGGAAACCAATGGTTTTTGAAATAGCTAAGATATGTTCCAGATATAAGGAAAAATATAATTTCAACAGGGAAGTTAGAAAGTGAAGGTTGTATATCCATATTTACAGATAAGGTGTGGAAGGTCTGTTGATATTTTGGTAGTTGTAGGAGGTATTAACCCCCACATGTAACCCTGACAAGAATAGAATATTTCGGAAAGCAAGAAGAAACCCTAAATCCTTGGACATAACCCTAGAAGACAAGTCAGCTAAAGAAAATAATTAATATTGAGTCTTTAGCCTCCAGAAAGAGAATTTGGCCTAGACAACTAAGAAAGAGAAGTATAAATGCAGGATGACAGAGCTCATTTGTACAAACACAACTCACAACTGCAAAAATTCAGTAAGTGCATAAGTTTGGAGATTAGCTGCAGTTGTAGCTACTGCAATTAGTATTTTTGATTTTATGCTTGGACTCTCTCTTGGTTATGGTTTGGACTTTTTTCTTGGTATGTTATCTCTGGATAGTGGTATTATACCTTTATTGGCTTTTGTATCTAGGGTTTTCTTCTGAAATTATTCTCTCTGTCAAGGTTAAGGTGCTCGGGGTTGGCTTTGGCCTATGGTTGGGTGAAAATATTTTTTATATTATCTATGGTTAAATGAGCACACCTATTATTTATAACAATTTATGGGACCACACTATCTTCAGACAGTCTAACCACTGGAAGATAGATTGGGAGGATTTACTCAGTTACAATTGCAGTTGTAGTCAATTGTTTTGCTGAAACAATGAAAACCTATCCCTCGTGTTGAGGCACCTTAAGTGAAGAGATTGACCTAATTTCTAGATATCCTAGTGCGCTCTAACCTAGCACCCCTCCTGGTATTCTCAACAAGATAAAATGTCAAGTTTGAGTTTTTGGTCAAAGTCAAAGGTTGACCAAGTCAAAGCAGTCCTGACTTACTCTAAGAAGTTAGAAAACAACTTAGAAGGGGCTTCTAACTTCATAGCATGGAATAAAAGGATTGACCTCATCCTTTACAATAATAAAGTGTTGGATATCATGAAAGGAAATATCGTGGAACCACAGTTTGAAGAAAGAATAGAAAAAGAACCTCAGAACGTTGCAGTTATGGAGAAGTTCATGGAAAATGACATCAATTCCATGAGTATCATAGTGGACTCTGTAAAATACCACTTGATACCCTACATATCTCATCCTAACTCATCTAAGAAGATATACAATTCCCTAACTAATCTCTTCTCAGTCATAAACATTGGACAAGTAATAAATATGAAGAATGAGCTTTGTGACATGAATGATGACGAAAGCATAACATCATACTTTGTGAGAATCTCTCAATTAAAATATCAAATACAAGATATTGAAGAAATCATTTCAAGGAACCAGTAAATATAGTACTCAACAGCCTTTCCAAGACATGGGATGTGTTTTCCGCAAGAATGAACAAAAGAAAGGAGTATCTCATATTTGTAGAACTTTGGACTTGCTGTGCACAAGAAGAATCAAGGATTAGCAAAAAATATAAATCCCAAAAGAAATACGATGATCAAGCCTTCACAAAAAAATTCAAGAATTTCATGAATAAGAGGAAGTTTGGATTAAGGAAGGAAACAAACGAAGCATCAGTTGTCCAAGAAAGGGAACCCTCAAAGAAGGCCCATCAAGATAAAAAAAAACTTCTTCTTCCAAGTCAAGGTAACAATATTCTTTAAAGTTCTTGTAATTACCATGTTTACATAGTTTTTGTACATATATTGCATATCTATTTCTTATAAGATAAGATGTTCAAGTGAAACAATACCTATGGAATAATAACAAGATAAGGATTGTTATCATGATGACCACAAGTCAAGCAATACACATGAAAATATGAAGTACGTTGACAACCCTTGGTAACAATTATTGTGGAAGCTATTTTATAAGTAACAATTTCCATATAAGCCAAAATCATAATCAAACTTGAAGAGACCTAGAAGAAGTCAAAATAGAAATAAGTCAACAATCAAGAGGAAATTAGAAAAATACTTGTGACACTTTGCAGAAGGAAATAAGGATGTAGACGAAAGCATGTACTCTCTTATATGGAGGGAGTTGATTACAAAATTCCAAAAGAAGAGCACACATTCATGCATAAAGAAATGATTAGGAGGGAGCTAATCCTAAATGATATGATCCATTGAGGATTATGAAGTATCTTTCCATGTTCCAATTGAAAGTAGCAACCATGATAAGAAACACATGTTCAATTTAACTTTAGAAGAAGTCTTCCTTGAAAATAATCCTTAAAGTATCCTTGGTTTTCCATATACATCCATGATTCTATGATGAAATGAAGAAGTTGGAATCTTCAAGGAATATAGAAGAACCCATGGACCCAAGGGATAAAGAGAGACATGAGGAATAACATGAAGATTCCAAGAAAGAAAGAAAAACAAGAACAACCAGTTATTATACCGAGAATCATAAGACTACCATCTTGGTTTGAGCCCACTAAGACGAAATCAATCAAAAGAAATGGAAGTTATGATAAAGAAAAGTGTATGTAAGAAAATGTGAAAAAGACTTATGAATGGAAGCATTGCAAGATTCAGAGTTTCTTCCAAAAGGAGGTAAAAGACTATGAAAACAACATGTTCTAGTAAACCAGATATACCTCTTATATTATCCATGGATTGGAATTTACATGTAAAAGACTTTTCTTCCCAATAAAGCAAGTGAGAAAGAGGATTATACCAGAAAGAGACCCATGTATGCATATATAAGAAGACCTTGTGTGGATTCAAACAACTTGATGCAGAGTATCTCATTTACAACAGAAGTGTGGTGAAAACCTTCTATGATAGAGATAGTGTATCATAATAGTTACTCATAAAGTCTGGGATGATGGATTGATAATCCATGGTAAAATCTCATGATGACAGAAGAAGTGATACTTTTATATGTTTCAGTTTGAGCCTTTCCACGATGTTATGAGCTATCAGAAAACAAAAGTGTTGAATTCGGCCATGATATATTGTAATGATCGGAGCTATATGAAGCCTTTAGAGAAAACCAGTGTTCCATGACAGACCGAAATACATTGAGATCAAGATTTATATTCTTTGTGATTAAGTCCAGAAAAGATAAGTGGTTCTCCAATATATCTCCACAGATGACCAGATAACATATATTTTGGTAAATCCTCTGCCCAAGATGAAAATTTTGTGTACTCAAGTAACAAGATGGGTCTTGTGGAGACGAATTCCTTATTGAAAAATGAAGAGATTACTCCCAGGTTGGGAGGGAGAACTTATATGTTATTGATTTACTCAGTTTGAAAAATGGTCTAGGATGAGCAGTTCCTTTCCATTTTGGAAAGTGGTTTGATATTTTTGACAGACGGTAATTTTCCAGTTCGTAAAATGGTCCAAATCGGACAGTCATTTTTGTAATGAAAATGGTCCGATAGATTGTTGATGTACCATAGAGAGTGATTCCCCTTGTGGCCAGTGTGGGGGAATGGTCTAGGACAATCATTCTTTTAATAAATCACAAGTGATATATGATTCAAAGAAAAAATTATGTTGGTTACAAGAGAAGTTGATTTTCTTGATATTAAACTTATGTAGCTTCCATATGTCATATTAAACATTTTAATTTATTTTTAAGTAAATAAATGTTTTTAGTTGTTGGCTCTATTGCTTTATCTAGTCAACATATAATAATCATTTGAATATTTAAATCACTTTGATTATTACATATATTCTATAAATTTTGATATATATTCATATGAATATTTTATCTGAATTTTAGAGGAAAGTTATAATGAAAAATGGATTATATTGATGTAGTTTTTTCATATAAATGTTATTAAGTGTATCTAGTGTTTTTTGGATCAATTTGTTTTTACAAGTAACAAATGACTTGTATCGACTTCTTGGTAATAAATTGGTAAGGGAATTGTTTCAATTGATAACTCTTCCATAAATTTTATTTATATCAATAAGGTAATAGGTCCATTTTCACCTAATTGAACTATTGGTATTGGTTTGGGAGGAAGAGATTGTAATAGGCATAAGACCATCCTTCGAAAAGAGGTAATGAGGAATAATATTTCTCCAAGATTGAATCTCATAATTGCTTGTACCCTGCGATCTCATTATAGTTTTTTTTGTTGTCTATGGTCTTAGAAAGTAAAAGAGTAGGATAGTTTATTCTAGGATTCCCCCCCATCAGGATTGAACATGAAATTTTCCTCTCATTTTGTTCCACTAACTATAAGAAAAATATGCAAAGACACATTTTTTTCTCTGAAGACTAATCACTAATTTCCGTGCAAGTTCTAGATGAAATTAAGTATTCCTTTATGATTCTACATAAAATATATGGAGTTACTGAGAAGTCTCATCCCTTCTGAACAATACACTTCTTCTTGAAAATACCTTCAATTAGGGATTTACTTGTCTTCATCTCATTCTATTCGATCCTTTAGTTCATGCCTTCTTTACTTTCATGGTTACAATACTATCAATCAAAGCATATGTATGATGAATAGATTCCTATAGCCATATATTCAATTTGGATTACCTCTATTCAAGGATAACCCAAATGATTGGAACTCGTGATCAAGTCACAAATCACAATACACTGGGCCTTCTAATTCTTTTAAAGTTTTAGTTAATATATTCACAATATAATTGGGAAGGTGATTCAAATACCATATGTGAGCCACCGTACATATCATTTTAATGTGTCCCATTTGATATTTTAGTATTTGAGAATCAACGAATTCAAATCCACATTGTCTCCAAAATTTTGAGTCTATCTTCTCATTTTTTATTCCTAGAGAATTTCCACAAGCACAAACTCTACTTTTGAAAGGTACAAAGATTATTTCACAAACAATCCACCTCTTCATAGTTAATTAGTTTTATAATGCAGAGTATAGGGTTTAGTCACCTGTCCAACTATCTCTACATTAGGTAAAAAAAAAATCAAACTAAACACAAATATGTTCAAGAGAAGCTAATCCATTTCTAAGTTGTTGATGTTTATTTTGGTCAATCATGAAAGATCTTGATTCATTTAGATAAAAATTCCTCTCCATCTAAATAAAATTATTTCTTAGATACAATAACATGATTCAATTCTAGAGCGAAAGATCGTAATTATCGATATTCTCGAGTAGTGTCAAATTTAGGCATTATCCCTCCAGTTATAATGGCACCAAGTACTTCATTACAAGTACTAATATTGTTATATTTGAGAGTAACCATCTCTTCTAAAATATAATCAACACCAAAACCTTCTAGAGACCAAACTTCCATTTCTCCTACTCATTTCCCCCCTCTTTTGAATTTTCCTTTAAGAGGTTGTTGTGTAACCTATGCATAAGGTCCACTCAAACATGCATGTATTTTATCATCATACCTCTTTACCCATTTGATTTCGCCTATGTCTCATGTCTTGCAGTACACTGTCATTATGTTATGCCTTGTTGTAGTTAAGGATATCATTGTCTCCTCAATGGAAGAGACCAAAAAATTTCAATTCCATATGTTTGATGCTTGGGATTAAGATGACAACTATTATATGAATTTATCTCTAATATGTTCTAGTCAGTCAATGGAACCATAGAGCATTATTCAATTTTAGTTCTATTATGTTTATATTCTAGGGTTTATATTGTTCATTTCATTTGAAATATTTTATAACTCATGAATTTCAATTCCACGTGCATCTTATCGAAAGTGATATATGATTCGAAGAGAAATTTATGCTCGTTACAATAAAAGTTGATTTTCTTCATATTAAATTCAGGTTGCACATCGATATGTCAATGTGTCATGTTAGCCATTTTAATTTATTTTATCAAAAAAATTATGTAAATTGTTTTGTGATCAAATTATTTATAAAAATGTAGAGAATATATAAAGAATTGTTTTCCATTGTTGGTTCTATTGCTTTATTTGTTCATCATATAATAATCATTTAAATATTTAAATCACTTCAATATGTAGTTTTTTCATATAAATGTTATTAAGTGTATTTAGTGCATTGGCCATAATAATGCACACATTTTCAATAATGCAAACATTTTCTGGAGATTTTAAGGAACAAAAGAATTGTTAGACTAACAATTGTTTTAATGATGAAAAAGATTAAGGATTAAATATTGTGAAAAATAGTTGTTGAAAAAAAAGAAAATTAATAAATAATACAAATGAAAAAGGATTAAATAGGGTGAAAAAATAACACTTAAATAAAATAATATAAATGAAAAAGAAATCAATAAAATTTATAAAAACAATATAAATGAAAAAGATTTAAAAGATATAGGAAAAAATAATTTTATTATTATTATTATGAATAAGAGGATAAAGAAAAATCCTACCTCACCAATGTCCACCTCCCAAATCAACAAAGGCCCCAACCTCTTCCCCACCTTTATCTCTGATCTATCTTCCCCACATCCATGGTGTTATTGATCATATTTCTAAGATCTTAGCTAAAAAGAACATCAAAACCCTTTTTAAACCCCATAAAACCCTTAAGAATTTTTTTAGAATTACTGAAGATAAATTTGACCATATGCTAAGCCAAGAAGCTTATCAAATTCTTTGTTTTTGTAGAAAATCCTACATTGGCCAAATAGGTCCTCCAATCAAAACCTATCTTAAAGAGCATATAGTTGACACACTCCACAACCACATCTCTAAGTCAACAATCATAAAACAGTCCCACACTTCCAAAACATAGTATATTTTTTGAACAAGTAAAAAGTCTTGCATAAGCACCTTATTACTCATCCAGTATCATTCGTGAAGCTCTTGAAATCGAAAAAATTCCCAACAAATTTAATTGGGAAGATGACTATAGACTGATTCACTCATGAAAACCTATTATTCATCACCTAATTCAATAAACTTCTTCCTCTTTCTGATTTTCTCCCCTCTCTTGTATCATTTATCTCTTCTTCCTAATCTGCTCTCGTCAGGTTTTCGTCCTGCTTTGATATCTCTCAATTATTCCTTCTTTACTTATGGCATGGCTTATTCTTTATTCTTAAAAAAAATTATATCATTTTTAAAGATACCAGACGTTTCCTCAGACACACAAATTTTATTAAAGAAGAAAAATATTTTACACAATTAATGCAAGATCTTACAATCTCCAACATTACTCTCGCATGAGAAAATGAGAGATTTAATAAGATCATCATTCTAATTCTAAGCTAGATTTTGTTATGGACATATTATCACATAATCATGTGAGTATTATAAGTTCCCATGTAAATTAGATAAAGATTCTAACAATTTCCTATTTTGTTGCTTCTAAGAAGTGACTATTTTCTAGACTCATTATCTAATATAACTAAATACATTCTAGAAATCCTAAGTACAATAAAATAATATTATATTAAGTACTTTAGGATCATAATATCTAACATTCTCCCGTTTGATCCAAAATTACATTGGAACAAATACCAAGTTCTTCTCTAAACTTAGTAAATTTGATCTTGTCAAGTGGTTTCATGAAAAGTTCTGAGATCTGATCTTCTAAAGGACAATATATTGGTTTGATGATGCCCTTTGCAATAAGTGGCATGGTGTAATGATACTTTGTGTCGACGTGCTTTTTTTTGTTATGAAAAACTTGATTTTCAACAAGTTTAATGGCTGAATAACTATCAAACAATGAAGTAACTTATGTTTGATTAATTGACAAATCCTATAAAACGTTGCATAAAAAAAATGTCTCACATGATGCTTCCCATGCTGATATATATTTTTCTTATGATGAAGAATTTGCAACTATAGTCTGCTTCTTGCAACTCTAAAAAAGTGTCGATGATCCCATATTAATCAAGTGACCTGATGTTCATACTGTTTTCTCAACACTTCCAACAAAATCTACATTTAAATATCCAACAATTACAAATTTTCTATTCTTGTTGTATAGAAGACCATAATCTTTCATACCTAAAATATATATAAGAACTCATTTTACTGCATTTCAATGGCTTTCCCTTGGTTCCTTCATAAATATTGAGAGAATAATGATTTCATATGATAATTCTAGATGAGTGGTTGTCAAATAAATCAAGATACCAATCAAATGTCTGTAACTAGTGTTGTTTACCAATTCCCCCCATTCAAGTTTTGAAAGTTTTAATTTTTCCTCCTTTGGGGTGAGAATGGATTTGTCGTTTGTCGTGCCAAATATTTTTAATAGTTCAAATGCATACTTGCATTGACTAATGTAAATGTTGTTTGAATGTTGGAATAATTCAACTCCAAGATAGTAGTGAACTAATCCCATATATGTCATCTTAAAGCCAACCTGTAATTCTTTCTTGACCTATAAAATATGATCATCATTGTTCCTAGTAATGATCAAGTCATCAACATACATTACTAAAATTACCATAGGTTTAACCTGTAGGCACACATATAAGGTATCACCAAATTCGCTTCGCTGAAAACCAACTTTACGAAGGTAATCATCCATTTTTTCAAACCAAGATTCGAGAGCTTGTTTCAATCCATATAATGCCTTGATCGACTTACAATCTTTTTTTTCCTGTCCTTCAAGCTCAAAACCGGGATGTTGGTTCATATATGTACTTCTTCCTGCAAATCTCCATTGAGGAAGGCACTTTACTCTCAATCGATGTATCTTTATACAGTGTTGCTTGATGCTCCTCGTTCCCTACCATTTGGTCAAGACAAACACAGAACATCACACGTTTCCAATGAGTTGATTGAGTCCATGGCTCATACAAAAACACACACTCAATCAGTACCCATGTTTGGGGCCAATCCATACCAACCACCATATGGGGAAAACCCTGACTACCCTCCCCCACCACATCAACCACCGTTCATGGCACCTCCTATCCTCCCATCATGGGACCACTAGTCCCTACACTCCCCACTCACCCTGTGCATGTACAACATCCAGGCCCTTCTTCATCCACGACATATACTCCCAACCCTAGGGAAGGCACCTCCACTTCATACAACCAGTATGGACCTCCCTAAGGTAACCCGTACTACCCCTTCCCTAGTCCTCCATAGCTCGATGCCCCATCACATGGACAACAACAGGTAGGGGTAAATTTTATCCAACCTTCTCCTATTCAACAAGTTCAATATTTTGAACAATTAAATACCAACAATCCCCCTCATCAACCCAATAAAAACAAGAGACAAGGAAATAATAGAAACCAAGGATAAGCGGGCAACCCCCAACAACCAAATCCCTCGGCAGGGGGTAACCAAAATCAAGTAAACCAAAACCCCCAGGGGGGAAATAACAATGGAAAACCACGCCAAGGAATGAATAATAACCTTCGAACCAATTTCCCATGTGCATTATGTGGAAAATATGTCCATTACACCCATCATTTCCCTCAAATAGTCGATTACAAACGAATGAAGGAAGTTATGAACCCTCCACTCCCTCCCCCACTCCAAAGGCCAACAAAAGTACCTCCCAACTACATGTCGCCACTACTACCAACAGTATTACATAACCCAATCCATCACCAAGGTGTCATCAACACACAACCAAAAACTTCCCTTTACCCACAATAGACAGGATAGTTCCCTTAACCTAACCAATGACAAACCAATAATTCAATAGATTGTAGTATCCTTCTCACCACGGAAGAGGAAATCCTATTACAATATTTTAGCCGCCAATACACTATACCATATGATTCCCCTCCCACCAACTTTGATTCCCCCACATTACTGGTCGGGAAACCTCTAATGATTCCTCATCCTAACACTAAATCCACCACCTGAATTCGTCTCCCACCACTATGCTGGAACGTGCATAGCCCACATTCTCGAGCCTCCCACAACTACCACCTTGTTGATGACCTTACACAATCACCCATTTCCATGTCAGTACTTGAGGTTCTCTAGATATGCCCATCCCAAAGAAAGGCTTTGCTTTCATAGTTTGGGGCAGTAGACCCTGCATACACCTGTCTAATCACTTTCGAATTACACAAAGTCGATCCACATCTTCCATCACTAGTTTCCTTCCAAATTCCTATGAGGATTGGAAACATCACCATCAATCATTGCATCATCAAAATGTGCCCATAGAATTGGGGGGGAAAACAATACTCATTGACATTGAATTTATAGATTCTTAATTGGATTACAATATCCTTTTTGGACGAAGCTACATGTACGCCATGCAAGCAGTAACATATTTTGTATTTCACACCATGATATTCCATCACAATGGGAAGATCATCACTATTGAACAATTGATCCATTATGAGCCTAATCAGTCAGGGAGCATTGATAACATCCTTCCACTTATCTACTCAAGTGCTGACTTTTTACCAATGGTATATGTCAAACAAAGGATCTTTCACGACTCATCGTTAATTGGTTCATACCAAGGATACACCCTTCCCACCCCCAAGTGTATACCATGTCTTCATTGTTACCTTAGATATAAGAGAAATTCCCAATGACCCTCCCCTAGAGGAATCACAGAACCCCACCCCTATTCCTACACCACAAAATATTCCCGAGGAACTCCCCTTACAATATTCCCAAGAGGAATTATCCAAAAACCCACCCACGATGGGTCAACTCCCTATTTGGAAAATAGTCCCACAGGACATTACCCAAATACCCTTCTTTTATCCCCCCCCCAAGAGTAACATCATGCTAGGTTGTTGCTACCCTCACCTTACCAAATATGGTGATATCCATCCCTGTATGGTATCTCGAACCAGCAACTGTGGTATCAAGTGTATCTCTCCCACCTCATCCCATGATTTCAAGTCCACAACCAGTGGCTCAACCACCCACTCACCCAATCGGTCACATAGTTGGGTGAAATACTACCACTACAGGAAACCCATATACCTGCAAACAGGGAAATGACACCAACCAACAAGGCACCAAGAGGAAGAAAGAACCCACACTCCCCTCCCCACCATGCATCCAACCCCCATGTTCACTTTTTACTACCGTTGGACACCCAACCCACATTTTCCCTGCATTTTCTAAATTACACA
>ML828781.1:19128-32799 GCA_009831015.1 Picea engelmannii | reverse complement strand
ATTTGGAGAACTTGTTGTTGATGCTCAATGTGATATTCCATTGCTTGAACCTTAGATTTTTCTTTTAGAGAAGAAGTGATGGAAGGAGGGTGGTATCCATAGAGTGCCATAAATTGTGTCATTTTTGTTGCAGTATGAAAGGAATTGTTATACCACCATTCTGCCAAGGGTAACCATTTGAACCATTGTGTTTGTTTATCAGAGACAAAGAAATGAAGGTATCCTTCCAGACATTTGTTCACCATCTCGGTTTGTCCATCAGATTGAGGATGATAGGATGAGTTATGAGCCAATTGAGTACCCAAACAAGAAAATAATTCTGTCCAAAAATGTCTAATGAAGATGGGATCTCTATCACTTACAATAATCTTTGGGTTGCCATGTAGCTTTTGAACTGTCTCCATGAATGCGGTGGCAACTGTACTAGCTTTGAAGGGATGAGAGAGTGCACAAAAGTGTGCGTACTTGGTCAATATATCAACAATCACCATGATGACACTCTTTCCTTCAGACTTTGGTAACCCTGTGATGAGATCCATGGAAACCTCCTCCCAGCACTGACTTGGGATGGCTAATGGTTGTAAAATACCTAGGATCTTAATTGTTTCCACCTTATTTTGTTGGCAAACCAAACATTCTACCACAAACCTTTGAACATCATTTTTAAGGCCATCCCCAAAAAAATCCTTCTTGACTCTATGGTAGGTTTTCAAAAATCCTGAGTGCCCTCCTACTGGAGAGGTGTGAAATTCCAATAGTACCTTTTATTTGAGTTGGGATTTCTTACATAAATATAAGCGATCTTTGTACCATAGTGAATTATTTTTCCATGTAAATGTATCTGATGCACTGGAATCATGCTACAACATTTGGATGAGAGTCCACACGTTTTCGTCATTCTTCCATCCATCCCTTGCTTCTAAAATCCAATCGGGTTGGATGATTGAGATAGCACAGAGAAAGGCCTCAACATATTCATCCTTTCTTGAGAGTGCATCTACCATAACATTTTACCTCCCCTTTTTATAGATGATTTCAAAATCATAAATCATGATTTGTTTTGACCTTGAACTGCCTAACTATTAGGTAAGGACACTATTTCTTCAATGAATGTAGTAGTTCCATCATTTTCTTCTCATAAATGGGTTTGTGTAAGTCCTTTCCCTTGAGTGGTCGACTTTCAAAAGCCAGGGGCCTTCCTTCTTGCATTAGGACAACACCAATTCCATTTCTCGAGGCATCACATTCCACAATAAAGGTTTTTTTGAAGTCTGGAGTGGTCAAGACAGGATCTTTGCACATCACCTCCTTAAGTTGTTCAAAATATTTAGTTGCCTCTCGAGTCCATGAAAATGAATCCCTCTTAGTTAGTGCCATTAAAGGTGCTGCTATTCTTCCATAGTGTCGAACAAACTTGCGGTGGTAACCTGTGTTTCAGGATTAATCCATAAGTGCAGACACAAACCGATCTCCCTAGATCCACCTGGATCTAGAACAAAGCAGGACAGAATAATACTCTTTCCCTAGATTTAGACTATTGAATGAACTAGGAGGAGAGAATCATGAATGTACCTTATGATCGCTTCCTTGGGTCTCTGTTGTACCAGCTTCGCTCCAATGCTCTTGTACCACCAAGACCAGGACAACTCAAACCAATTGAAGTGAAAACAACTTAATATATTCAACAGTTAATCTATACATATGATCAAGGAGTTATGTAATAAGGTGACATTATCTTTATGGGAAAGGGACATATTACTGTATTAAATTGATAGAAAGCAAGAATTACAACCTGAGCCTTGATGTTGTAAGCCTCCTTTCGATGGCTCCTAGATCTGACACACACACTTGCTCATACATGAAGAAGATCAACCACTTTTGATAACCTTGCTGGTGTCTCTAGCTGCTGTAGCATCAGTCCTTCATACAATCTTACACTAATTCTCCAATAAATCTCTTGCTAGTTTGTTGCTTAACCTTTTCCATGAGAATTCCCCTCAATTTATAAGAGAGAATGGATTAGTTACTAGGATAGGAATGATCCCAAGATATCAGGAAAGCCAGTACTTAGACAACCATTCGAATGCCATCTCATCCTTCTAGAAGATTCCATTCTAGAAGGTTCGAGAATCTATCTTTTTCCCTTCTTTAGAAGATGTTCGCACCCTAGCAGTTAGGTACAGTGTGAACCTCTCGCACCCTACCTTAAGTAAGCCTGCAAGAATCATACATTCTCACAGGCAAATGTATTGGTAGCCTGCGAACCTCTCTTAAAAATGTGATTTCTGAAAGAGACAAAAGGTAACTTTTTTCTTAGGAAAGAGTTCTAATGAAGAGCCTGAGTTCATCACAATCATTACATCATCACGATGACCAAATTTATGGATAACAGAATGCCCCCCAAAGTCTGAGATTGGAACCAGTGATAGTCGATAGACTTTGTAAGATGCATGTGTGTGTCAAGAACCAAGAGCACATCTAATCGAAAACCTGCGGACATCCAAGCATCGACAGAATATCATATATCTCAATTCTGAGGTAGGCATTCCCATACTCAGACCATAGAATGATGACCTCATAAACAAATGTCATGGCCACCAATCATACACTGTGGATCCATGTCGTCACAATATAGCATAGCCACCTGAATACACTGTGGATCTATGCGACAAATTTGTAATCAAGACAACATAGCCACGAAACATACACAGTGGATCTATGTGTCGCAAATTATACATACTCCATCGCAACTTGGATCATAAAGAGAAATCTAGGGTCTTCAATCTCATCGCCTAAAGTACGAATCTAACCATGTGATTACATGTGTTGAAGTCGAACATGGCAGAAACCACTTGATTACCGCTCATTGATGCAACCGTTAGCAAGTGCGAGGGAAATCACCATTGATGTCAATGATTCCCAAGGTACTATAGCACAATCCATAGAGTGTGAATAAATGAGTTGATGTCGAACATCCGATGGAATCTTTCGATCAGGGGTCAATGATGTAAACCCACTGTCGAAAGCGAGAAACTTGCCATTGAGGCATGCAAGCTCCAAGGTACTAAATAATTTCTAAGTCTTGATTTCGGATAATGTGCTGAAGTCAACGGAACAAAACTCATCACAGGAGGGCCTTTATGTATCCCCCATCAATGACACAAAATGAGTAACAGAGTTTGAAGGTGAAACATAGCATGTGGTAATTGGACTGGACACAGGGAAGGCCGACACGGGGAGAATGGATAACTGTAGATGGCCGACTCAATATAGGTTTCAGATGGACTTCTCTTGAACATATGAATGACACGACCAATTATTTGGCAGCATTGACTCAAAGATGACACATGGAATGACCTTGTAATCAATCGAAAGAGAGACAGATGGATTTCCCAAACCGACTTCAAATGATGAATAGGGGGTGTCATGTTCAAGAGCGACACTTACTGCCAATCAACACAAAGATGAAACTTATCCCTTTCCCAAATTTTCCCCCACCATTTCTGGCAAGTAATTCTTTATTTTTATGCAAGCTTGAAAAGGATCACATATGCTTGTTGATATAAGCTCATCCTTCAGACGAGTCCTTCGGAGTATTTTTAACGAACCCTAAGAAGGAGTGGTTCGGTCCCATCACGGGTTTATCAATGTTTGTTTAATGAGTCCAGAGATAGTAAACTCGAAGGCTTTTCAAGATTATAGAGTTTGGAAAAACACTTAAAAGAGAACTCTCTCGGTTCGTTTTTCACACAGTAGTCCAACGAGATCGAAAAAGGGTTAAACTATCGCTCGAAAGACGCGTACTTCAAATACTTTATCGAGCGTAAAAATATAAAGGTCGCTCGGTGATCTTTTCATGTTTAGAGAGTCTGAAAAGAGCTTAAAGAAAACTCCAGGGGGGTTCCTTTTTTGTATAACGTCAGTGAGCCCAAAAAAGTGATAAAACTATACTCAATCACGTTCTTATGTTTTTCACGAGTGCAAGAACGGACAAAAAGGTGCTCGAGGTTTTATGTAAAAACCATAAAAAACAATCAAAATCACACCACACCAGAGAAAAATCTGTCCATAATCAGCCATGTTTCACACCTGCAAGTCATTATACTCTTTTCCACATTAGTGATTAGGTTTAAATAATAAATAAACATAAAAAACCCAAAATTGACATAGTAAAAAGTAATTAAAATGAGTAAATAACTAAATTTACCATATCATTTCATATTTTTACCATTGAGTTCCAAAAACCCTCATTTTACCCTTTGAATTCGGCGTTGATTTCTGGGAGCTACGAGCGATCATTTGACGAGCCATCAGCAACATCTTGGTAAGTTCTTCATTCCTGATCTTTTCATGGTTTAAAATTTTGATTTCATTGGTTAAAAGTTCTGCTTTAAGTTAGTTTTTTTAACCATATATGCATGGAGGCATTCTCGCAGGTGGCCTATATGGGACCTATGAGAATGACTCATTCTTGCAGGTGGGCCTTAAGACGCCTATGAGAAGTTCGCACTGTGCATAATATGGCACCTGCGAGCAGCACAGAACTCAAAAATTTTTGAAAATTTTAGCCAATAGAAAAGATTCATTTCATGAATAAGATCAATAATCATCTTTGTATGTATCTTATGCAGGTAAATAGCCACAAACATGGTGCTTGAGTGGCGAGAACGAGAACATGAGGAGGATAACGCAAATGCCGAGAATCACCCTCCCACCATAGCTTCTTTAAGAGATTGTGGTCTCTTAAAATACTTCCGTATCCTGGGCATGAGAGCCCAAGTCTGATTATTGGAGTATCTAGTCCGAATGTGGGATCCAGACCGACAATTTTTCATTGTAGGAGCTCACACATTAGCTATTGACATCGAGGACATATATTTCTTGACCGGATTATCTAGGCATGGGTCCTATGTCAGTCTGACCAGCAACAGAGCAGGCGGGTTAAAAATGAGTGAATATTGCGACCAATACTATGTACCTGAGGCTGAAAGAAAGAAAGGGAAAGTAGCAATCTGGGGAGTAACTGACTTGACTCTCCGCACTATTCTCTTTACTATTGCTCGGATGGCCGGAAGTGCAGCTCCACATATGGCATTACAAAGATACTTCCAGTACACCATCGAGTGTACTGAGCCCTGAGTATTTAACTGGGATGATGCAGTATTACGCAGTATCAAAAGACAACTGACCAAGTGCAAGTGGGGAGAACTGAAACAATTTGGATATGGATCTTTGTTAGTGTATTTCTTCTTAGAGAGGGTCCCTGTATTTCGACTACAGGTCAAGTGGAATCTTCTGGGTCCTAGGGATCCGAGGATGTTACAATGGTGTTGGCTCATGGACCAGCATGTGGCAGGACCAATCATCAAATATGACGATATTTTATTTGACTGGTTGCAAAACCAGATGCTGATGGTCGATGACTACACCTATGTCGGGTTGGATTTTCGAGAAGATCCAGATCTAGCATTGCCCGAGGACGCTCAGTGGGGATACCTCGGTAGGAAGTACACAAATTTTCTCTTTTTAAAATGTTTTTGAATTTGCATCATATTTAAATGTTTTTGTTTTATAGATTTATCCGAGGACTAACACAAAATATTTGTTGATAACACAGACGTTGGACCGTATAGACCCCCTGGTACCTCTCCTATCCAGCGACGAGGAGAAGTAGCAGTATTACCACAGTATGCCGAAGATTACCAGGTGGTGGAACAGAACTTAGAAGGCCTGACAACAGACATTCCAGATATGACTCTGGAAGAGGTTCCACGACACGATCATCGTCACACTATAGGAGTTTTCGCAGCTATGGGTTGACTGCTCCGCAGAGTAGCTAGGGAAGTAGTGTGTTACCATGAACGTCATCCATGACATCACTTTGTAGAAGCTATGAGCTTCAATTTTTGATATTTTGGTCTTCGGACAAACATTTTGTAAAAACAAACTCTTTTGATCGTTATATATATACAGACGACTTCTACTGGTTTACTTTACATTGTGTGAATTGTAATGTGTTTGATTTATAAATGGTTCAAATGTCTATCCAATACATAATTAGCTAATGCATCTGTTAATGAATTAATACATCTAGGAATATGTTGATATTCAATGTGATCAAAATATTGTTCCAAGAGGCAAATTCACAAATACACTCGTAATAAAGTAGGACTTCGAATAGAGTAGACATTACTTAGCTGTAGTAACACAAGCTGCGAGTCGAGTCACACAACCAAATGACGAATTCCAAGAGAGATAACATCAACCAATAGTTCGATAATGGTGCTATACTCAGCAATGTTGTTGGTTGCACGGCCAAGACATACACCTCGTAAAGATATAAGATCGTTTGTTGGGGAATAGATTGCCCAAGCAGCTGAAGCTAAGTTTTGAGTACTACGACTAGCACCATCAGCGAGGCCAATATAGGGTAGCGAAGACTCAGACATATGGCAATCAAACACAACATCACGTAAGGGTAGAGACCAAATAACGTCAAAAACAAACTAAAGTAACACACACAGTATGATACATAAAATACAAGTACTTGTGCACAAATAACTTATGCATAGTACTTCGTCAAGTATAACCCATTCCTGGGTTCACTCAAAGGTATACCATCATAATCAACTAGCTCATATGCTCCTTTTTCCAATACTCTGCGAACAATGTAAGGACCACGCCACATTGGTTCGAATTTCCCAGCTTCTAAGACATCTTTATCTTGTTCATATAGAATAACAAGATCACCTTCAGAGAAAATGTGAGGCTTAACATGCTTGTCATACTGTGCCTTGACACGTTTCTTCTGGGCTTCTATTACTAGAGTAGCGTCACGTCGAGTCTCATCTAATCGCATCAGATACAACAGACGTTCCTCTTTAGCATAAGTATTGGGTAAGAGTTCAACAGTTAGCTTCAGAGAAGGTATCTCACATTCTATCGGAAGAATGGCTTCCATGCCATAGACTAATCGAAAAGGCGTAAACCTTGTAGCGGATTTAACAGATGTCTGATATGCCCACAATGTCGAAAACAACATTGTGTGCCAGTTGGTTTTATGAATTCCTATCATTCGTTGAAGCATAGTTATAAGGACTTTGTTGACTGCCTCGACCTGGCCATTAGTTTGTGGATAATAGGGTGTTGAGTTATCATGACGAAGACCCAAATTTTTCGTAAGTTTAGACATCATAAAATTCCTAAAATGACTACTGTGATCGATAATGATAGCTTGAGGAACACCAAAACGAGCTATAACATGGTTGAAAAGAAATAACATTGCAGTCTTTCCAGTATTATCAAATGTTGGCATCGCCTCGGCCCACTTTGTAAAGTAATCAACAGCTACAATAATGTAACCATGCCCCCTGGCCGAGTGAGGGTGACATGTCATGAAATCAATGCCCCATTTTGCAAAAGGACCAACTGATACCACATGATGAAGGGGAGCAGGATGCGACCGAATTTTTTGATTGTAGGTCTGGCAGGCATGGCACTTCTGAACAACAGTAATGCAGTCATTGAACAAGGAAGGCCAAAAATATCCTGCACGTAAAATCTTCTGGGCAGTAGCATACCCAGACATATGACCACCACATGCTCTGGAATGGTAGTCATTCAAAGCTTTCTCGGCTTCGTCAAAAGTCAAGCAACGTTGAAAAATAGAGTCAATTCCCCGACGGTAAAGAGTATCGCCGAGGATAATGTATTGACGCGCTTGATAGCGGATACGACGCCGTTCCGTACTAGACAAAGCAGGATGAAAAGTTTGGGTTTGGAGATATATAATAATATCTCCATACCAAATATCATCAGTGCTGATAAGGAAAAGTGATTCATCAGGTAATGAATCTACTGCTACATTTTCCGTGGCAGAGTGGGGAAAATCACATATTAACTCAGCAAAAACTAAGGATTTATTAGACGTGGTGCGATCGAATTACAAGTCGAACTCCTGGAGTATGAAAATCCACTTGGAGTACTTGCCCCCTAGCAATTGACGTGTCAAAATATGTTGCATAGGGTTGCAATGTGAAATCACTATAGTTTTCCTGGAGAGGATATAATGCCGAAAGCGTTGAACATCTTGAACGGCAGCCAAAGCTAGTTTTTCAACATGATGATACTTGATTTCAGTGGATGTGAGACTTCTACTCAAGTAATAAACAACATGTTCATCATGTGCATCATCCTCTTGAACGAGAACCATGCCAATAGTGTACTCGGAGGCAACAAGATAAAGAAAGTAATCACGACTATAATCARGAGGGAAAAGGAGTGGAGCTTTCGTGAGGGACAACTTTAAAGCCTCAAAAGCGTTGTTGGCCATGGTATCCCAAACAAACTCAKAACCTTTCTTTAGTAGCCTTGTAAAACCTCTAGTAATCTCGGCATAATTAGGGATGAAACGACGAAGAAAGTTTGCTTTCCCCTGCAAACTTTGTAACTAGCGCAGCGAAGAAGGAGGAGGGAGATTAAGAATTGCCTCAACCTTAATAGGATCTACCCGGATCCCTTGACGTGAAACAATGAAACCTAGAAGACGACCAAACTCTATGCAAAAGACGCATTTATGAGGATTTAAACGAATGCGATAGAACCGACAACGAACGAAAATTGCTCGGAGATGATTGGGGTGATCGACTCGGCGTAAAGAATGAGCTGGCAAATTGTCCAAATAAGGTTGAATGATATGCTTTATATCATGAAACACATAAGACATAGCACGTTGAAACATCGCGCCTGCGTTCTTAAGACCGAAGGGAAGTTTTCTATAGAAGAAAGTACCCCAAGGACAAATAAAAAAAGTTTTATGTTGGTCCTCAGGAGTGATGTTAATTTGATTATAGCCGGAGAATCCATCCATGAGAGAAAAGATTTCACTGTTGGCATAGTCATCGACGATCTGGTCGACGAAAGGGGTTGGAAATTTGTCCTTTGGACAGGATTTGTTAATATCCCGATAATCAACACAATCATGTATACTACCACCTTTCTTATCAATCGGTACAAGGTTGGACGCCCATTCTGTCAGAGCCACGGGATAAATAAAACCGGCTTTGAGAAGTTTTTCAACTTCGAGTTTGATAGCTGCCGCTTTACGTGGATGAACCGGACGAAGGCGCTGCCAGACTGGTTTAGCTCCGGGGTATGTCTTGATCTCATGCACAACAATGGTAGGGTCGATACCTGGCATCTCTTCGTAACTCCAGGAAAAGATGTCACAAAATTCTTTAAACAAAGATGTATAAGTGACAATATCATCAGGAGAACACAAAGCTCCAATGTGAACATTTTCAACAATCCCAGGTTTAACTGATATATCAATGGGTATCGTGGGAGAAATATTACTGAGGTTCCCTTCGGAAAACACATCATGTGTAGATTCGGGAACGGTCAATATGACAACAACAGTCGACGGAGTCGAAAGTCGTTGGTAGTTCTCGAGAGTGTGTTGTTCCAGAAACAATATGGAACGATGATGCCCATCATCCCAAGGGGTGTCCTCCATGATGGACATGATCATCTCATCAATGGGAAAGATGACACGGAAAGGATCGGGAGACAACTCATCAAGAGAACTAGTAGAAGGTGTTGCCGATTGAATAGCTTGATAAGCAGACTCAACCGGACTTAACGACATAACGTTGCCAAAATGAGTATGATCTCCTAGGTTAGGGACTATCCAAGGGTCAGAAGACACAGGAAGCTCATGACGTATAGCGGAGATCATATTAATAGAAGCAACTGACAGGCGCAGAATATCGGGTGGAGGTGGTATGGGGAAAGTGCCCATAGTCGAAGAGTCCTTTAAAAGGCCAACACCGACATTCTCGTAACCCGGTGGGGTTTTAGCTATAAACGACACATTGCCAGTACGAGTATCAGAATTAAAGAAGGAAAGTTGATCAACCGTAACAAATTTTCCCTGATGAGGAAATCGCACGACACATAAAAGCGTTGACACGACAGCGCGCATAGAATCTATACAGCTACGACCAAGTAGAAGATTATAATCTAGGGGAGCATCGAAAACTTCCACTTCAACTTGGACTGTCTTACCTTCTAGAGTAACAGGAAATGTCGGAAGAACACCGTAAGGCTTAAAACCAGAGCCATTAAAGGATTTCAAAGTATTTTGTGATTCATTTAAAGGAAGAGAGCCGGTGGATTTCCAACAAGCGAAAGACATTACACATGTAGAGGCACCCTCATCGATAACAGTTCGAAAAATATTCTTGTCAGCGACAACAACTTGTATCTGAAATGCAACCTGAGGGGGCAACCTTGGAATATGATATTCCAAGTCAAAGACTATTAAAGTCGTATCTGTAGGATTAATTGCACCTATATATTTCAACTGAGCCCTTCGTTGTGCAGGACAAGACTGAAGGACTTCAAGGGCAGACATCGTTGAAGGTGATTGGGCCAGATCTTTGACAATGCTATAGTTCTGGGCCGCATGAGCATGAGGATTGAAAGCCGATTTCTTAACAACACCTTTCGGGGGTGGTCGCAGAACTGTATCAAGGCTCGGTCATTCGAGATGAAGAGGACTGTTCGTAGGCAGAGTCGGTGGAGAGGGTTGAACCAGAGTAGGAGGTAAATCATCAACCTTCTCCTTAGATGGAGTATAGTCTTTGGCTCTAGTCGTGAGTGCAACATTATTTTTCGTAGAATCACCGGTACACATCAAAACATATGATGTCGTAGAAGTAGAGGGTTGGTCATGAATGACCAACGAGGCCTGTTGCTGAGACGGGAAGGGTTGGGACAAGACTGCCGGCGTAGATGGTTTCGGCGTTCCTTGAAGGAACTTAGTAACTTCGGCACGTCGAGGACAATCCTTCATGTAGTGATCGTCACCACAGATAAGGAAAGGGTAGCGTGGCTTGCGCTTATATCGATCTTCAACAGGAGGGGTTTTAGTTTTCTCATTTTGATTATTATTTTTACTCTCCTTATTCTTACCTCTTCCTTTCTTTGATTTATTTTTACCGGTCGGGGTAGATTGAACAACGTTTACCTCAGAAGTTTTACCAGTGGAAGTGGCAGGAGATGGAGCATTTTGAACATTAGAATATGTAGACTTAGGGGTTGTATTTGAAATAGAATGTGAGTGGACATGAGTAGTACCAATCACACCATCAGCTGCATGCGAGGCAGCTGGAACAGTTGAAGTGCTGGAAGTACCAGGACAAGGTAATTCAGGTAGCAAATCGTAAAGTGTTCCTGTTTGCGAATAAACGAGATCAAGATATTGAGCACGACTAATAGCCTGCTCCTCCGTAACAACACCACCCATGGAAATGTCTTTACCTATTTCATTCACGAAGGATTTCGTAAACCATTCTGTCAATAACTGATCCATGAGTTCAAGTTTAACAAGACGTCATCTCCTTCACCACTCATGAATATGATCCGATATATGAGTGCCTTTAGTTTGTTTGAAAGAGGTCAAGATCTCAGTCCCAGTATCATAATGGATCAGTAACTGGTAATGTGTAAGAAAATCCATAGCTAGGGTGTTGAAATCAGAAAAGAAACCTCGTGGCAATTCAATATACCACTTCACGGCAGAACCGATAAGGGTTCTTTGAAAAAGACGTAGACGAATGGAGTCATCCATCAACGAGTTGGATGAACACCATAAATGAAAAGTCATGACATGATTATTTGGGTCCTCTCCCGCCTTGCCATCGAATTTTGGAATATCCGATGGAAGCTTAGCAGGAATAGCAGGCCATTGGGGAGAGTGACGAATAGGATCATTTAGAATCCTAGACAAATCTGGCAAATCCGAGGTAGCAAGAAAAGGTAACTGTCGGTTTACTTGCGGGTACTGATGGCTTTGGGGTGGAAGCCCTGTTGGAAAACCAGTAGGACCATAAGCAATTTTCTCGTAGAGGGAAGACCCCGACTGAGTCGATGGTGGCCGGATAGGATAGTAACCCCAAGGATTGTAACCTTGAGTTTGAGTAGGAACCTGGGGTTGAGTAGTTTGACCCTGACCCCAAATAGGATTAGGTACACCTGGATAAGGTTGGACGATAGTAGGGGCAGGTTGTTTTCCCCCAACATTTTGAGGAAAGTTTTGGAGAAGCTGATTCCAATACTGGGCCAATTCAGGAGGTATATTTTGTCCAAAAGGTGAGGTTGGTCCCCCTATCATAGGTATAGTTCCACCCGGAAGTTGTGTGCCAACCGTAGGTTGTGTAGTAACTGTGTTGTGTCCGGGAAGAGGAAAAGGAACCGTACCACCCTGTCCACCAATGAGAATATGTGGGTTTGGTGCAACAGTCGAGATAGTGCCACTAGGATTAGGATTACCAGAAGGAAACTGAGGGAGTGTCGGAATAAAACCGGGAATAGGATGCCCAGGAAAGGGAGGAATACCTGGAGAACCAACTGGGGTTTTCGGAGGCGTTGGATTAGGAGCATTCAACAAAGCATTCAAAGCATGGTAACTGGGTGGCAATGTCGAGATGACATCAGGTATTCTCTGGGTATTGATAGGAGCAAGAGTAGCTGCAGTAATATCGGTTTGGACACTCGTAGTATTAGCGAGATGGGCCATCTTGGGAGGGAGAACAAAGCGATATGTGGTAGTCTCTGGTGTAGTTTCTATATCAGAAGACACTGGAGGGTTTATTTCGTAGACAGGGGGTGACTCAGTACCAAAAAGGACTCGTCGAAAATCACCCGACCAAAAAGGATCTTGGACTACTACACCGAGAGAAGGCCCAACGGTTGATTCAGAAGATGTAAAAACAACTTCGTCAGAAGAATTTAATCACACAACAGGTCTTTCACCACGACAAATGCGATAGTCCTCTCTAGTATTGGTAATTCAAAAATCTTCTAGAGAGTCAGTTCGGTCTACCTGTGGAGGTGGTGTAGTGACAACTGGAACGTCACTTGTTTCCCTGTGTGTTGGAGTAACCACCGGGACTTTAGTCTAATGGGGAGAACCCTCAGGTGTACCGGTAGGCGAGGGTTGAGTATCATCCAGATGTTCTGGAGATAAACCTTGCATTCTACGTGAACGTCGTGGGGGAGCAATTGTAAACAAATGACAAGCTCCGCGAAGAAATTCCTATGGTCAACTTCGAGAAACAAACAACACGTGCTAGTAAACAAAATCTAGGAAGAAAACACAAAGAAAACAATACCTTCTAATTTCGAAGCCACTAGTTGGTGATGAAATCCAACGTCGCAACAACGAGACGAGAAGGGGTGGGGCTAAGTTGGAAAAGTTACGCTGATGACCTGCTTAATGGACTTACACCCTGGTGCAAGCTCCCACACATAATCGTGGGTATACCCTCCAAGGAGCCCGAGTGAGTTTGGCCAATGTCAATTCCAGGTACCGTGAAGACTTTCCCCTCCACAGTCACCTTGGGTAAGAACCTAGAGAGATAGGCCACTAAGGTCACCAAAAAAAACAATAAAGCCTGGGGGAACAGTCGTCAGTCCGATCCACACGCAAGGGCAGGGTATCTAGACCGAAATCAACTCAAAAGGATTCCACTCATAATTGTGGGTATACCTCGGAGTGATCCCCGTAATACGTGCAATCTCTACACCGATGTCAACAAATCAGGGTTAGTAACTCTGCCAACACCAATGCGACCTAGTGCTTGACCCTTGTGTTAGAAGGGATTCCCA
>ML828781.1:0-19028 GCA_009831015.1 Picea engelmannii | reverse complement strand
TTTCTTCACCTTCATCAAGAGTCCAAGTAGGATTGTCTGGAGGCTTATTTGGTGTATAATTTCCCTTTTTGGGTGGCATGTTGGCCAAGTATCACTTTTGAACCTTGATTTTGAGGTGGTTCTACTAGAAAATCTTTCTTCTATTTTATCTCCCAAGTTTCTACCCTTCTTGGTATGAAACTTTCTTTTATGTAGTTCTCTAATATTTCTTGTCTGCAATTCCATAGGTCTAATCAAAATTGGATGTGCCAAGTGGAATTTACGGTAACTCCCCCACAACTTGCTGATTTTTGGCCTTTCCAGGAGATCTCACTTGTATAGCATTCCCCGGACAAATAATTGATATAAAATTATGAAACTTGTACCATAAATACTAAATACTGTACACTATCCAATGAAACCAGTCTCACTCAATTTGGATACTCTAGGAAGAAGTTATGATTGTTTTACCTGGAACACCATCTTGAGACTAGTTAATAGGACTAGTCAGATACACTATCTTCCACAGGGTGTATCTACAAATGTAACATTACCCAGAAGATGAAATTTTTACCACTGCTACCTTACTAATTTATGTGAATATCCTCCAGAGTTCAGGGTCTGAAACATTACAGAAAACGTTTTATATTGAAAATTGTTCAATGACTCAGTTCGGGATGATTCCAGAACCCTATCTTTCATAGGCTGTATCTATGAAAGTATAAGGCCTCAGGAACTGAAATTTTAACCCAACATACCTTGATCCATATAATAAATATACTCCAAGACGTTCCTTCTGAAACATTGTAGAAAAAAAATTATAGTGAAAATTCTAAGGTGTCTCCGATGTAGCAATGAAACCCCAAGACCTTGAGCTTTGATACCATATGTTAAGAATCAAATATCAATATAGCATATAAAAACCTTAGAATAAGTACTCAACGCCTTGAAAAAGTGATAATTTCAGATAATAAGCCTCTTCAAGGGGGAAACCTCCTTTTACCCCACACAAATGTTCAAGTACAAGATGATTCCAAATGAAAATGTCTCCTTGGTATATAGAGGAGACTAGGAGGTATAATTATAACTATTGGAATAAAGTCGACATAAATAAAATAAAATTACTAATTTAATATGCCCCAATTAAGGGGTAATGAGCCAATATTAGGGCTTAATAGAGAAGAAGCAATATAACCCATTGCATGACCATTAGTAGCATGAAAACCCTATTACCCAAGTGAACAATGCACAGTGGCACAAGGCGCTTCCAACCCATTAAACCCCATAATATCAAAAGACTTGGTATGGTGATACAAATCCATGAAGACAACCAACCACTCTAGACCAAACAAAACCCTCCAATATAAAACCAACAAGGATGAAAAAGAGACTTTATGGATGCTAATACTCAGAAAGACCAATAACACTGTGACCTCAAACATTATCACAGTGAGAGACACCAACGATTCATTCCAAAAAAAAATACAATTTTACACAGTTACCATACTTAAGGAAAGAACAAACCAGTATATCTAAGCCAATATCTATTTCATAACCAGAGAAGACTCATGGATGGAAAAAAAAAGCATACATGTAATCAAAAACACCTTAAAAACGCGAGTTGGTCGAGCGGTTCTTCCTCTACTTGAAAGTCGGAGCCTAACCACAACAAACACAATTGAACAATATCCTGAACAGGGTGGTGGGTAGTGGAAAGAGTAATGGTGATGTGCCGTAAGTGCACGTCGCCTCCACCCCCAGTCAATTAATTTCTTAGTACACGCCAACCAACTTCCCTTTAACTCCTTTAATTAAACCATGTATCAAAAACATCACCCACTAACTTCCAATAGAGCGACCCATAATCATATTTATCCATTTCCAACTTATAACATAAATCAACCATGTTCCATATAACTCAACAAATCGCATAACTACTAGATTATTGCTAGGGTTAACAACGACCATTTAAATTTCAATGCATCTAGCATAGTTTGATCTCTTCCTTTTGCATTTTTCTTAGGTTGCTTTTATTTATTTTCAATTGCTCTTATGTGTTGTTGCTAACATGTTTATTGTGCAGGTGTCATAGTAAGTAATCCATGAACATACAAAAATGATAACAATGGATAACATAGGCCATCGTAACATGGAAATAGAGCCTAGATCAGGAGAAACAACACATAACATGCCTTATCCATCATTCAATTGTCGCAATTAGAACCAACACATAATAAGCCCAATCCATCGCTAATAAAAAAAAGATCTCATCAACCATGTAAGCAGTTTCGAATAGTGGCACAAACATCAAATAAGAGCCAGATATTATCTCCCAATCTACAAGGGGGTCCCACCTACTAGTATTATTTATATTGTAAGCTAATAATAATAGGCTTTAACAATACTTTACGGGCAAAACCTCATTGCGATTTTAATCGTCAACAAACTGGTGACTCCATAGGGAAATTTGTTTTCAACATATTTAGAACTCAGAACTCATGGTTTCACACACCAAGAACATCAGGTCAAGAAGATATAGCCAGGAAGATTATGCAATAGGGGGAAGTGAGCGACTTTAATGGAAAAATGACCAGGAATTTTGGAATAACTCATGAAAAGTGTTAAGTATGAGGGGGTTTATCCCTATATGCACAATCATTCAAACATAATCTGTTCTTTACTTCAAGGAGAAAATTTACAGATTTTCTCTTTAAAATTTCAATGAATGAAGAAATGGCAAGAAGAAGCGGGAGACAACCAATTCTTTATAAGACAACAGTGGAAATAGATAACAAATTCAAGTGTTCCTTCAAGGGAAACATCGTAACAACTGTGTAAGCTTGATTTTTATTGACTAACAACGCTTTGCAGGTGTGTCACTATGGCAGAACTGATTCAATCATCCTATTTTGACCAAATTAACTAGAAGATGATAGGAAAAAAAATCATGACAGAAGTAAAATTGCAAAAATTAAAACAACAACAATAAAATGACAGAAACGTAATAGCAGTAGGAAAAATTAAAGCAAATAGAAGAAGTAAAACTACTATAAAAAAGAAGGGCTAGGTTACTAATATACAGAAAATCCAAACAAAATTAGATATTTTCAAGTTTCTTCCACATAATGCTTCAAGTGAGAACCGTTAGTGTTGTAGGAAAACAATCGCTCTTGTAAATATTTTAGAATGTAAGAATTGGTACCTAAGACAAAAGCAGTCTTGAAAGGACCCAACCATAATTTTTGAAATTTTGAATGTCTTCCCCTATCAGCATGAGCTGAATCCCATAGAAAAAAAATTGCATTGACCTTAAACTTGACAGTCTTGACACTCCTTTTGAAATACTTCTTAACAATTTGTTGTCTGCTTTTAATGTTATCCAAAGAAAACATATTTTGCGCTTCCAAATATAGTAGCACGTATATCCTTTGTGACACATCTGAAGAATTTAATTCTTCGATATGCAGCATCAACATTAAGGAAGAAAGTTCCAACTCAGTTGGCAGGAGGGCTTCTTGACCATAAACAAGTTGGAAAGGAGTGCAACCAATGCTTACCTTGGCGGTAGTTTTATCTTCCTAGAGAGCGTAAGTGAGGAGAGCGTTCCATTGACAAGGCTTATCTTCGATGAGCCTCTTGACGATTCTTACCAGGTTTTTGTTGGTAGACTCATCCTGCCCATTTACTTGGGGATAATAAGCTGATGAGGTGAAATTTTTAACCCCCAATTTAGCTAAAGATTGAGTTAGCTTAGCAGAAATGAAAGCGGGGCCATTGTTTGTAATAATTTCCAATGGAAGACCAAATCTAAGAAAAATATTGTTTTCAAGGAAAGAAATTACCTAATCATATGTGGAATGCTTAAGTGGGACAAATTCATCCCATTTTGTAAAATAGTTTGTTGCTTTCAAAATAAAAACTTGTCCAACTGAAGAAGGAGGATTAATAGGAACAATAAAATCCAATCGCCACTTTGAAAAGGGAAATTCTGGTAGGGCGGGTTGTAATGGCATGGATGAAAGGCGTTCTTTCCCAACAAAATTTTGGCACTTGTCACAAGATCTCGAAAAAACATAAGAGTCACAAAAGATTGAAGGCCAATAGTATCCTTTTCTAATAATATTGAAAGCAATGGTTTTTGTAGAAAAATGGCCTCCTACGTGAATGACAAAACTTGAAGAATCATGAGATGAGATTCTTGCAACAGTTTTTGTGCATCTTCATTGTTTACACAATGAAGCAACACACCATCAACAAATCTTTGAAATAAGAAGTCTCCTATAATGACGTATCTTGCAAATTCAATATGGATTCTTCTCCTTTGATGAGTGTCTAAGTTGTCTGTACATCTTTGGTTATGCAAATAACAAACCAAATTCTTTTACTAGGGATGTTCAAACACAGGGAGGATTTGATCATCAATGTAAAAGAGAGTTGAAAGGGAACTATCTTCTTCATCAATTTCTTCACCATTATCAACATGTTGAGATAAGTGAAGGGATAGGTCACGTCCCTTGATAGTGGTAGAAGTAACCATATTCAAATCATGCTCTTGGATCTTGGCAAGCCAATGTGCAAGCTTTCCTTAAAGATAAGTCTGTGAGAGAAAACAATTGACAGTAGGTAAAGGGAAGTTTACCAACATATGCTTACCTAAGATGAAGTGGAGAAACTTTTCAACAGGTTTAACAAGAGTGAAATCATGTTTATCAATAAAAGAATATTTAAATTCATCATCAGACAAACTTTGACTCATGTAAGCCACTGGTTTCTCATTTCCTTTGTCATCATTTTGCATGAGGACAACAAAAATTGCCTCCTCGGTGGCATTAGTATATATCATGAATTCCTTCTCAAAATCTGGCTTCGTCAAAACCTGTGCAGAACTTATCTCTTTCTTAGTCCCTTCAAAATCATTTTCGACATCATTTATCCAAGAAAAAGAACGATCTTGCTTAAGTAGATTATGAATTAGCTTGACCATCACAGTAAAATCTGAAACAAAACTACAGACAAAGTTAATAACCCCCATAAAATCTTGAACCTCCTTCTTGGAAGTGGGAGTAGGCAGATTAAGTATAGCAGCAATCCTTCCAGGATCAATTATTATTCTTGAATAGGAGATTATGTGTCCAAGGATATTTCCCTCAGTAATGCCAAAAATGGAATTGGAAGGATTTAGAGAAATGCCAAATTTCCTACATGGCATGAGAACTTTTCTCAGATGACCAAAATGATCTGATCGGATTTTAGAGTACATTGTTAAGTCATCAAGGTAGATCTAAATGATCTTACGAATCAAATCATCAAAATCTATTTTCATAACTCTTTGAAAGGTGGCACCTGCATTAGATAAGCCAAAAGGCATACGTTCATAAGAAAAGGTACCCCAATGAGTAATAAAGGTGGTTTTATATTTATCTTCCCTTTTTACTTTGATTTGGTTGTAATCGGAAAAACCGTCAAGTAAGGACATCATTTGTGACCTTGGAACTTGTTGCAAAATCATTTCCATGTTAGGGACAGTGAAGTGATGTCTTATACTAGCCTGATTTAATGCACAAAAATCAATGCATAGTCTGATCTGACCAGCTGTTTTCCGAACATGAACCAAATTTGAAACTCATTAATAATACTTGACTGAAAATATGATCTGAACCTTCAAGAGTTCTTCCAGTTCCTTTTGAATATTTTCTTCTAGCACAGGGTTGATAGGTCTTTGTGTTATAACCTTAAATTGCACCAGACATGCATACCTGGAATCAGGCCATCTAAATTTCTATCTTTACCAAGCCATCACTGAACAAACTCCTCTAAAAATCATTGTTTTCAAGGTATACATGCCCTGCACCATTACTACCCGCGTACACACACATGCTGCCCCACTGCAGCATGTGTACACTCATAGAATATCGGAAAAAATGAAAATTTCATAGGATACTAGTTTTTGGGCTGTTACTTAACAGTTTGACTGCCCATAGCCAGTTAACCCAACCGTTACTATCTCTTTTGGCCTATAAAAGAAGGGGTTGGGGTCCTATTTCAGGAAGAAGCATGAGAGCATAGAAACTCTGCCCATTTTATTCCCCCTTTGCCCCATTTGTTTGCAGCCACATTGTGAGTTTGAACCAGAATTCCCTTTTCCTCCATTGCAAGTTCTTGCCATTTCCCTAGAGAGAATTGAAGAGGAGAAGAATACATGGAAGCAGTTGGTGCATCGTGAAGAGGTTCCCAGGACCAATTTTGAGGAGCAGTGTCGGTCTCATATTGTAAGTGACTTTTGTGAGATTAATATAAAGAAGTATTTTTTCTGTCCCACCAAATGACGTCTTAAACTTATATGATTTTTTTACATTTCTTGTTTATGATGTCTAACCCACTAATCCATATGTATAATGCATGCTTGTAGTTTATTGTTTTTATTTTGGTGAATGTAGTTCAGCCTTGGGAGGAGACTTGCAGTCAGGAAACAACTAAGCGCAAAAAGATCGACACTGAACGTGGAGTTTAAGGTATGCCTACCGGATCCTTACACTTTGTCTTCTATGCATGATTATGGGATAACATTGGGATAGTGATTAAAATTAGGATACTTCATACGGTTAGCTCTGCCTACACTTTAGAACCCTGGTGTAGTTCGTAGGGGGTTTTCTAGCTTACATTAGAATTGGCGACTGTACTGGGGATCCCTCTAGCGTCTTTGGGGATATTTATTTTTGGGTGCCTTGAATCAATTTATTCACTGTTTTCTGAGCTTAAATAATCTTATATGTCTTTAAGGGATGTTGGTCTTCCATACCAATACTCCATGCCTATTTTGGACTATTGGTTTTTCATTTTTTTGAGGAGTTACAGAGGTGTACGTGGCCTGTAGTGGGCCTACACGCATGCATATGCACCCTGCCTCTGGAGAGATTGCATACATACATTGCCTGCTAAAGAGTCAGTAGCGTCCCTAAGTTGAGATTTTTTTTTTTTAAATAGAGGCAGTCATCCTCTTCCATGTCAGAAGCCACACTTCTCAGGGGTTTTCTTGATCTAGCCTTGGTCTCTGTAATAGCAGTCTATAGCTTAGGTTTGAATTTAGCATAGCTTTCTTTTCAAAAAAATATTTCTTGTGTTTCCTATCTTTTTTTAACTTATTTTTAGCTTGAAAATTTATGAAAAATGAGTTGCATTAAAAAAAAAATCCCCCTCATGGCCGGGGGGGCCATGAATCGTGTATTCATCAGTTTCTTTTAGAATATTTTGTTATTCCTACTTTGATTGGAAGAAAATATAAAAAAAAACTTTTCTTTTTAGGTCTCTTTCTTTCTTGGCATTTGCTTCACATTGTTATTTGAAAAAGAAAAAATAAATTAGCATAGTGTTGTGTTTTCTTCTAATTTTAAAAACATTTCAAAAGAAAATAAGAAAGATAATTGTTCTTTTCTAGTGTTCTTATAAGTTTGTTTTTTCTGCAAGAGTATTAACAACATCAATTTCACTACCACACTGTTTGATTAAATCAAGCCTTAAAAAAATGCTAATTAAAAATAACTAGACTTTTATGTTTGTAGGGTCAACCAACTAGTTTAGGGTTAGGGCCTTGAATTAGGTTGGAGAGGAAACTCTTCAAAGATGTTAAAAAAAACATATGAGTCTGAGCTAGGGAGTGTAGAAGTCCACTAATGTGGAAATTATTCGTGACCCCGCTCTAACACAGGGGATAAACATGAGGTTGTGTGCAGAAAGGTAGCAGAGATAACCCCTCCAAAGTCGGACCAATCGTAGTGGAGGAACACATATAGAGGGCTTATCTTGGGATTCTGTTGATCACATTTTCCATGGAGCTTCATGGGTCTTGAAGCTATTCGAGGTCCTCATTCATCTTCTGGAACACTTTATTTCGATACCCTCGATAGGTTTCGGGCTTGATACCCTGCTCATTACAGTCCACCTGACTGTCGATTGTACCTGCCTGGTAGTTGTTCACGAGCTGGCAACCTAGTTGCCTATACATCAGGGACTTACACATGTGATTGTGGGGGTATACCATGGTACCTAGGACAGACATCGGGCCATTACTTGCAGAGTAAACCCAGAGGGTTATTCCATATTCGAGTTTCACTTGCACCGGTAATTTTCTCTAGTGTTGGATGGTGTAACTGTTCTTCCAACTAGTTAGTCATTTGCTTGATTTTCCTTTAGGAAATTTTAGTGTGTGCTCTGTGCTCACTAGTTTTCCATAGTGATTTATCTAGTCATTGCTTTGGGTATCTGACCTAGGGTGGTAGACCGCCCACTCTGCTGGTCGTGAGGATTTGTTTCGTCTTTCTCTTAGAAACGTGGAGCCGCCTCTTTATAGGTGTTGTTTTGATAACATTGGTTCACTAGAGTCAGTGTGTGAGACTTTTATGGATTTGAACAATCCCACAAGGGGAGAACCTCTACATAATATATTCATGGATAAATTTCTCGATGATACCAACCAAGGAAACCCTTCGCAAGGGGATTCTTGTTCTTTTCCCTTCTTCGGAAACATTGGTGTCCCCTTGATGGCCACTTTGTACACTCCTGGGTTGAATGTGAGATTACCAGTTTGGTTGAGTACCATTCCAAATGTCCCAAATGCTCTTGACACTTCCCAGTCAAGCGCTTTATGTCATGGTCACCATGTTGATGTTCCTTCATTAGCGAAGTCTTCTCCTCCTCCTTCTCCCGCCTCTGGTGAAAGTACAATTACTAGTAACCAGAAGTCTAAACAAAGTAGAAAGAGGAATAATAGGAAGAAGAAATCACCAACCTCTGTGAGTCATTTTGGAGATAGGTCATCAACCTCTACAAGTCATGTTGAAGACCATCATCCATCCTCTGCAAGTTATGTTGGGGGAAAGAACCCACCCCCTAGAAGCCATGCTGGGGAAAAAACTCCAGTCACTGCTAGTCACACTGGCAATAGGTCTGTAGCCTTTGCAAGTCATGTTATCGACCCATCACCAAGCTTTGCAAGTCATGTTGGAGATGTGCAACCAACCACTGCTAGTCATGTTGGGGGCATTAATTCTATTGAGAAACCTAGACGGATAGGACATAAGCCTAACTTCCATTGTAAACTTTGCAAGGGACATTACCTTACTCATTTGTGCCATGGCATTCCAGAGGTACAAAGATTGTGGTCCCTGTCTGCAAGCTCTTCTGATTCTGAGTCTTCTGAGGTTTTCTCACAGCTTATTCAGCCATTGGTTGAGAAAGTGGTCATGCCGATGTAGTCAGCGACTGATCCCACTGGTCTTTTGGGGGGTGAGGTGACTTTAGACCTTGTAGTATCACAACCTACTCAGCCATTGGTTGACAAAGTGGTCATGCCGATGCAGTCTTCGGTTGATCACACGCTTCTCTTGGAGAGCGATGTGTCTACCGACTATATTTTTATCATTTCCAGTTTAGGACTTTCAAAACAAGGGGACATTCCACTCATTCCAAGCACACCCCCTCCAAACCCTAGGATGGTTTCCTTTGATTGGAATGACCTTGTTGTGCCTTATCTTCCTTCTTCTGCACCCTTTCAAATAAGGGTTGAATTTAATTCAAAAAACATCTATCGATGTATTGTGGATGAAGGAGCCTTTGCAAGTATTTTATCCTCCTCGGTTTGGAAAGTCTTGGGATCTCCCGAGCTTGTGTCTACTTCACATGAGCTGTCGGCTTTTGACAGACATCCTAGTGACTATTTGGGGGTTCTTCCTCAGTTTCCTATCTCGTTAGGTGGGAATAATGTCCTTGTTTATGTTATAGTGGTGAAAGGCCCATTAGATTTTAATATTCTTCTCGGGCGTGATTATGTATATGTTATGAATGTTGTGGTGTCTATGCTCTTCTGGGTGATACATTTCCCTCGTAATGGAAGCATTGTCACTATCAACCAGCTGGCATATGATAATCACCATCCTCATTCGGTGTTAGTTCAGGATGCCCTTTTATATGTTCCTAGTGTTCGTGTAGACTCTCCCCCACCACAGGTTAATTATGTGGCATCCTATCCTTGGTGTTCAATTTCTTCTGAGCAAGAACCCGCACCATCATGTTTTCCTTCTCGAGACTTGGTATCAGCAATTGATCCATCAATTTATTCAATGGGGGCATGGGATCCCTTGTTTCCCCCTCTTAGTCCGAGTGATATTGAGTCTCCTTCTGAGTCTGATCTCGTCATTTGTAAATCCTCAATCCCTAATTCTTGTGATTCTTTGTTGATAGAATCTGCTAGTCTTAGCCAGAGCCTCCATCGTCATATGGAATATAGTTAGTTTGCTTCACCTTTGCGGAATGTCGACCCTCATTTGTGTGGTTTCTCGAATTTTGAATTTCCTTAAGATGAGGTTATCCTTGAAGCCATGACTACAGTTTCTATACCGAGGGAAGACTTGCAACGTGGTTTGTGTTTTCTTCCATTTTGAGAGACTTTCCAAGTTGACTATCGAAGAGACTCTTGGTCTGAGCCTAGCAGTGGGCTCTACCTGAACTAGTTTCATACATGAATCGTAGCCTCCTCGAGTCTTCTTTTAAGCCCTTTTTAGACCCTCTAAACATGAAAATATTATCGAGTGATCTTGTTGCCCTTCATGCTCTCTAAAATGAAATTTGAAGGCACGTCTGTCCAGCAGTAGTTTACCCCTTTTTCGGTTCAGACGATCATTTGAATGAAAAAAGGTATACTCTAGGAGCCTCGGTTCTCTATAGGAGTATTCTCAGGTATAGATTTAACCCTTTTTTGGGCATGAGGGACTAAATTTACAAAAAGGGAACCCCCACAGAGTCCATAGTTAAGCTCTTTTTAGACTCCCTAAAATTGAAAAGATGGTCGAGTGAGCTTGTTTCTTCACACTCCTTAAAAATGAAAAGATTTTCGAGTGATCTTGTCTTTTTCACACTTGTTAAAAAAAATTTGAATAGAAATATGTTCGGTGCTAGTTTACCCCTTTTTTGAACCGAATAGACTACCTTTGAAAAAGGTACCCCAATGGAGTCTCCTTTTACGCTTTTTCAGACTCTCTAAAACTGAAAAAACGTTGAGCATACCTTCTATGGGCTCGTTAAAATTACATCGAAGGAAGCTATCATTGTGTCTTATTAATCACATTTTCATTCCTGCGTCTTTGGCCTAATGTTGGCTCCATGTTGTTCGCAATTGAACCATTTAAAGAATGCCTTATACGCAAGCCTTGTAGCACTTTGCCTCTGTGTATTGACACCTTGACCCATGGAGGATTTTTTCCAAGTGCCCCTTTCCTGCATATGTCCCCTTGCTCTGAGCATCAATGTGTCCCTTGCACTTGGAACTAGTATGTCTGCAACACTCATTCCTCCTTTGTAACGTAGCATTCTTTCATTCTTTTTCAAACTTTCCACAATTATTGAAAAAGACAAAAACATCAAATATACCCCAAAAAGAGGAAGGGGAAAGTATTTTCTTTTTTGTTGATATCACAATGAGTTTCCCTTGGAAAAAGCACATCCTTTCATTTGTTTTTCGATCTCTAGGATTAAATATGACCTTAGGAAGTTTGTCTCGCTACATAGAGTTGTGTCCTCCTCCATTTGGTTACCCTTCCAAACATATGGAGAGTTCGCATTGTCTCATGCACCATGAACTTATGTCAACACCATGTTTCCTGAGTCTCATCTTTTTTCGTGCTTTCATCCAAGGGAAGTATTACTAAACTTGAGTCAGCCCTTCTACATTTTGTCTCTTGTCCTCATTCCCGGCCACCCCGAAATATCAATCAAGTCCTTGTTCAAAATCAATGAAGTTCTCTACACTGCCACCAAGATCCTCTTCTCTATTCCCAACGAGCCATCAAAGAACTCTGGGTAGTGAAGTTGTACACTGATATTACACTCCTACCCAAGTTTTGAAGATTTTGAAGTTGTTCCTCGAGCTCTGAAGACCTCATCTCCGGCCATCAGGCATCATTGGCTTCTTGAAGATGGATACCATATATATATATCTTTTTTATTTTCATATGTATATCCATTGTGTATTTCTCGTGGATACACTTTATATAGTTATATGACATGGATTTTCAATGTATTTTATTGGCAACCATGATTTTATTTTATCCCAAGCATGGGTATGCCTGCCTCGGTGAGACAAATTGTTATTTTTGCATATGGAACCTCCTGAACTCTGGTCCCTGGGCTCACTCGTTTCATACATTGGTGAATATTTTTAATGTATTTCGGCCATCAGATGCTCTTATGACCTCACACATTAGGGGACATCTATTATAACCCTAAATTGCACCAAACATGCATACCTGGCATCAGGCCATCTAACTTGCTATCTTTTCTAAGTCATCACTGAACAAACTCCTCTAAAAATCATTGTTTTGAAGGTATACGCGCCTTGCACCATTACTGCCCATGTACACATGCATGTTGCCCCACTGCAGCCAGCACACACTCACAGAATATAAAAAAAAATGAAAATTTCATAGGATAATGGTTTCTGGGCCGTTAATTAACCATTTGACCACCCATAGCCAGTTACCCCAACCGTTACTATCTCTTTTGTCCTATAAAATAAGGGGTTGGGGTCCTATTTCAGGAAGAAGCATGAGAGCATAGAAACTCTACCCATTTTATTTCCTCGTTGCCCCATTTGTTTGCAGCCAGATTGTGAGTTTGAACCAAAATTCCCTTTTCCTCCATTGCAAGTCCTTTCCATTTCCCTAGAGAGAAATGAAGAAGACAAGGATACGTGGAAGCAGTTGGTGCATATTGAGGAGGATCCTAGGACCAAGTTCGAGGAGCAATGTCGGTCTCATATTGTAAGTGACTTTTGTGAGATTTCATATAAAGAAGTATTTTTTGTGTCTCGCCAAATGACGTCTTAAACTTATATGATTTGTTTACATTTATTTTTTATGATGTCTAACCCACTAATCCATATGTAGAATGCATGCTTGCAGTTTCTTGTTTGTCTTTTGGTGAATGGAAGTCAGCCTTGGGAGGAGACTTACAGTCAGGAAACAACTAAGCACAAAGGGATCGACACCGGATGCAGAGTTTAAGGTATTCCTACTGGATCCTTACACTTTGTCTTCTATGCATGATTATGGGATAATGTTGGGATAGTGATTAAAAGTAGGAGACTTTAGATGGTTATCTTTGACTACACTTTAGAGCCCCGGTGTAGTCCGTAGGGGGTTTTCCCGCTTACATCACTTTGTGTTTTCCTGACTGGTTTTACGAATTCCTTAATGAGGATGGCATGTTGTATAAGACCAGTATCAAAACCAAGAATATCCTCATAAGACCAAGAAAAAACATATTGAAATTCACCAAGCAGCTTGGAAAACTTCACTTTCTCTTTATCTGAACATTTGGCACCTATTTTAACATTCTTTGGAGTGTCGGGTGTCCCAATGTTCAAGGAGATGGTTTCACCCACCTTCCTTTTTGACTCATCTTCTTTATGTTTCTCCTTGTTGCCTACATCACTTGAAGAAAATGAACTCTCTAGAGGATTCAAGCCTTTAGGAATCTTGTTATCTTCTATGGATATAATATCCTTATGCTTAAAAGGTTCATTTTGAATAAAATCACAAATTCTCTCATCGTTATGGAAGACCTGCCAAGATCCTATATTTTTGGGGATATGTGGACAATACAGAGATTGTAAAGTACAATCAGGTCTGTGTGGCAGAAGTTGTCGATTAGGAGAGGCTGCAAAAACATCTAAACAATTAGCCATCGAGTTTAACTCCCTCTTAACATGAGTGATGTTGAAAGATAAAAGGTTTGATATAAGTGCCCAAACATTTTGGGTGTATCGTTTCATCAAATTGTTGCTAGGAGAGTAAATTTTACGTACAAGATTCACAACAAGTTCAGAATCCCCAAAAACTGAAAGGTGACTGCAACCAAGATTATAGGCATTCTCAATGTTTAATAATAAATCTTTGAATTCAATGACATTGTTAGTGCAAGCGAACTCCAACCTGTAAGAAAAGTTATGGATTTTTTCTATAGGAGAAATCAACATAATGCCAGCTTTGTTACCTTCATTAGAGCATGGACCATCGAAGTGCATGTGCCACATACCATCATCTAAATTGATTTGTTCCATGGGAATGTTATCCTCATCAGAAAAGATGGAATAAACTCCTAGGTCCTCTTCAATATAGTTTACGTTAGGTTGTGGGACAGTCTCTATGTAAGGTGATATCCTTCCTTCTCTAAGGACTATAATGTTTTTTTCATTCTGAGGAATGGATAAATGTGTTCCGTTGAGTTAGAGGTATCCACCCGTTAAGGCTTTCAAATCTCTTCCTAAGAGGATTGAGTAATTTCTTACTGGCATATCAATTACCTGAATGTTGAGGGTTGTCCTTATTTCAGGATGAGCGCACAAAACTAAGGTCACATCTTTAATCTCACCTATGGTTGTTTGTTGTAGACTATTATAGGAGAGCATGGTTATGGTGTTTTAATTTGTACAAGAAAATCCTATCTCTTCCATAATAATCTTCGACATCACACTTGGGCCCGATCTTCCATCAATGAGGCAACAATGGGCGATCTTATCCATAATCTTTACTGAAATATAAAAAGGAGTTTTTTTGATAGAGTATCTAAAGTTATGTACACCTACTTTATTTACAGATAAATCCTCTTCTTTTACCTCTTCAGAGAGTTTGGCTACAACGAAATATTTTCCTTCCATGAATTGTTTTAGATGCATCTGTTGTTCAGGGATGACAACCATGTCCAAAAGGGTTACATCTACTTTGATTTTGGCCAACTAATTTAAGATATTGTATTTGGAAGAGGGGGGAGGAGAGGTTGTTCCTTGAATGTCAAGGACCTTAGGAACCTGAACAGTAGCAGCCGGTGAGGATGAGCTTGGGCTAGAAGAATTGTGGGAAGGATCAAATTTTCCCTTGTGAGCATAGGATTTGTTCCTAGTATTAATGATCATGACATATTCTGGCTCTACAAAATCTAGGACAATGATAGTGGTTTCTGGTATTTTACCAAAGATCTCATCTATGGCACTCTTCCTCACCTCACATGTGGCTTCCTCATGGTGTTCCTCGCATAAGTTACACCATCTTCGAGGCAAGATGGATTTAGGCTGAAGATTGTTTTCAATTGGATTTCTAAGGGGGAACGCAGAAGAAGATGATTCTTCAGGGGTGAGAGGTGAGACAATCTCAATTCGCTTGAACGCTATCATATGATTGTTCATATATTAGACTAGTTGTAAGAGGGTGGACATGTCTTCCTGTCTAACTGATTCTCCCTGGGGAAGACTTGTTATTTCATGTTGTTCTTCATACTCTGAACAAGTATGCAGAGAGGAACTGAGGTTATCAATGGATTTTTCCTCGAGCCTATGATGGTAGGAGGAAGGTAATGCATTGTAGTAATTGATGCAGGAGCATCGCTCCACCTCAACAACGTGCCAACATTCTAGCACATCATTTTTCATTTCAGAAAGGGAGGGGCATTAACTCTCCCATTTTTAAATTCGAAATATGATCCTATACAGGTCCATGTTGTAAGATTGAGTGAAAATCAATCCATATCTATGAACATGCAAAATATAAGGTCACCTTTAATGGCTAACAGGTTGATGGATCTAGGTTCAGTTCAGACTAGATGGACATTTATGAAACTTCAATGTAATAGATGAGGTTAGTTGAGAGAGGACAAGCTCGTACAACCCTCTTTTGTAATGAGGAGACTTGAGAGAGAGAGAGAGAGAGATCTTGGAGGAAAGAGGTCTTAGAAGCAGAACTTAGGATAGAGTTAGAACAAGATAAAGAACTGATACTCTGTCATAGTCTAGTCTATGTACACATTTGTAAACAAACATTCATCTTAATACAAAGAAAAACAGTTTTTCCTGCACACGGTGTGTTTATGAATTATCTGTATTCTGTGAATGTTATCTGTGTGTTAATGTGATGTATATGTATGATAGGTTTCATCTGCAGTAGGAAGATAAATTTCTTTGTCTTTTTTTTGAGTTTGAAGTAGCATTCTGGGTTCTTTAGGCTGTGTAAGGAGTGCACAACAAAACATTGGAAGTTTTGTAGCTAGTGCAAGGAATGCACATATGAACTTTGCGGAGTGAGGAAAGAATGTGCCAAGAGGGCGTGAAAGAGTGATAAGAACTAAAGGTTATTGAATACCTTAGAGGAGGAATTTGTGTAGGGAAGGCACAGAGAGATAGAGTTACTGAACATTCTGTAAGGAGAAGCTCTGCAAGGTGTGCATCGAGCAAGGAGAACGCCAAGAGGGCGAGAATAATTTATTTTCATGAAATCCTTCAAATCTTAGTTTGAAGAAATCCCAGAACTACAAGGATTGCGTGGGAGGTCAAAACCTTCGAAGGGGACAAGATCAGAAGAGATAACACAAAGAGTGTGTGGGAGACAAACTTATTCTAAGTCCTAAATCTCAGAAGGGATACCTCTTTCAAAGGAGAAGACGAGATCCAGGAATCAGATTTGTAAGAGGAGAAAAGGTCGAAACCTTTGAAGACTAACAAAATATTCTAAGACAGGAGAAATCAAAACCTCAGGAGGAGGAGCAACAACAACCATCGGATTGGTTGTAAGGAGGATCTTGTTTCATTGGATCAGTGCCTAGTGAACAAGGATAGTGCAAGAGAAGACAACAGATCTCATCCATTGGATCTGAGTGCAAAAGATCAACCATCGTTGGATCTAGGAAGAAGTGCACAAGATTTAATGCTTTTTGTACACACAGGAGAGTGGACTTGTCAAATTCCCAAAGCCCCGAAGTAATTTGGAACCGTCCATCATTTGGGAGGAGGTGTGGTGGAAATCCATCAAGTTCGGGTGAAGACGCTCTAGGAGGAACGAGAGCACAAAAGTTTGAACTTCTGAAGCCCAAAGAACCGAAGAGCCGGAGGGAATATGAACCGTCAAATTCGGAGGGACATGCTTTGACAAGTCATGATATCAAGAGAAAGACGAGGATGGAATGTTGAAACATACAAAGCCCAAATAGTCGAGGGTCGTTGATCTGCGAGAAGACATTTTTCAATAGATATGAGTCTCCGGGTGAAAGCACTCCAGGAGAAATGAGTTCATAGGAGTTTCAGAATCCTGAAGCCTAAAGTGTTAGAGAGTCGAAGAGTCGAAGCACTAGAGAGTTGAAGACCCGAAGACTTGAAGAGAATCTGGACTATCAGATCCAGAAAGGGTGTGTGGCGAAAGATCATGAATTCTGGGTGAAATCACTCTGGGAGAACGCGAAGGAGAAGGTTTGACATCACCGAAGCCCAAACAACCGAAGTGAATGATATTCGTCGATCTGGAAGGGGAAAAGAGTCACCAGATTGTGGACTTCATAGGATTTCACTACAGGGTTTTTATGGAAAGATGTTTCGAAAGGTTTTGAAGTACCGAAGGCCGAAATGATTAAGGGTCATTGATCCAAAAGGAAGAAAGTGGGTTGTTTATATGAAAAGGGATATGTGGACGACGAAGATTCACTTCGTTATACATCCATTGAGAAGTCATTTGATCAAGAGAGGATAGGTGTCATAAGATCCAGAACTCCGGAAGATTTCACTTCAGATATTTTCATTGTTGAAATTTGGGAACGTCAAAGGCCGAAGTCCCAGAAACGACGAGAGTCATTGATATGAAGGAGGAGATGTGGTGCCAAATCTAGGACTCCAGAGAAAAGAGGAGGAAAGATAGGTCTGATGACCTGAAGAATATCTCGATCATTGATTGAGGAAGGAATCGTAGGACCGTTGATATGGTTGAGGAGACCAAAGTCCTAAAGCGATAACAGATCCATTGATTAGAAGGATGCGTGACGAGAGATCGAGACATTTTAGAGAAATCTCTCTGGAAGAAAGGAAGGTTCAAAAATTGAAAGTCCCGAAGGTTGGATTCATGGAGTAGATTGTGGCTGTAGATTTAGGGAGATAGGTGGTCACAGATCGTTAACTCTAGAATATTGGAGTATAGAGTTAGTGAGGGTTTGATAATTCAAAACTCCAAGGTCTAGAATCATGAATAGATCACGTCCATTGATTCAGAGGAAGTAGATCTGATCCATAGGATTTGGAGAGGATAGATCTGAACCGTCATTCCAGAGGTACCATCAAGATCGGGAGATCGATGGTCTCGAAACATTTCAGTGGGTTGAAGGTGCGTGAGCTTTAACAGGTAATCATGTGGTCACGCAAGAACATAGCCCAAGGACACATGCAAAGAAGGCACTTAGAAAAAGGATCTTATGGAGCGCAAGAAGTTGATATTTCCGAAGACTGGAAACCTGAAGAGGATTTGAAAAATAAATTGTTTAAATAATAAAGTTAATGGAGAACTCCCTAAAATAAGGAAAGTGGGATGCTAGATGAAATTATAAATAAGAAGAAAGTATCTCTCATTTAATCACACTTGAGCCTATTGAATATCATTGAATATCTATTTTGTGAAAGGTTATTTGGGTAGGTATTATTGATAGAGAAAAGTGTGGTAGGAAAAGTGCAGCAGGAAAAGTGGCAGAAAAAGTGCGGCAGGAAAAATGCGGTAGAAAAAGTGCGACAGAAAAATCGCGGAAAAAAAATCGTGGCAGAAAAAGTGCAGCAGAAAATGTGTGGCAAAAAAATCATGGTAGAAAATGTGCGGTAGAAAAATCGTGGCATCAACATGGTTGGGGTCTAGTTATGAGAGATATGGCACATCTTTTTTGAGGTATGTTTTGTGAGATAGGGTTTATCTCTTGAGATAGTATTGGATGTTCAGTATTGCTGCATATATTAGATTTGTTGAGGGATAAAATTGGTATTTTGTTGTTGGTATTTGGCATATGGGTATTGATATTTTGGTTGTGATATGTTGTTGAAGTTTTTGGTTTAGCTTGATGCTACATAAAATTGAGGTTGTGTCACATGGTTTGATGTAAGGGTTTATGGTATTTGGTTTATGGATAGAGTGATGATTTTTTTATGTTTATATTGGTGTATGTCTTTGGTATATGGTTGAGGTACATGTTGGGTACATGGTTGAGAC
>ML828780.1:13345-23876 GCA_009831015.1 Picea engelmannii | reverse complement strand
TCTTTTGCATTGATCCTTGATTCTTCTTGAGCACAGCAAGTCCAAAGTTCTTCAAATGTCAAATACTCCTTCCTTGTGTTCATGCTTGCGGCAAATGCATCCCATGTCTTGGGAAGACCATTGAGTACTATGTTCACTAATTCATTCTCTGAGGTGATCTCTTCAATAGCTTGTAGTGGATCTCTTAACTGGGAGATCCTTACAAAGTATGATGTTATGATGTCTTCCTCATTCATCTTCATGTCACGGAGCTCATTCTTCAAACTCATAACTTGTCCGATGTTTATGACTGAGAAGAGATTTGTTAGGGCATCGTACATCTTCTTTGATGAGTCAAGATGGGAGATGTAGGGTATCAAGTGGTCTTTTATAGAATCCACTATGATACTCATGGCATTGATGTCAACATCCTTGAACTTATCCATAGCTGCAACGTTTTGCGGTTCCTTCTCTTCTCCTTCTTCAAACTCTGGCTTCACGATCTTTCCTTTCACAATATCCAGCACTTTATTCTTAGCAAGGATGAGGTCAATACTTGTCTTCCATGCTCTAAAGTTAGAGTCTCCATCTAACTTGTTCTCAGACTTCATAGAGTTCATCATGGCTACTTGACTTGGTCAAACCCTAGATTTGACAGAAATCCAAACTTCATGTCTTGGCCTTCTGAGAGTGTCAAGAGATGCGCTAGGCTAGGGTGCACTGATCTGTCCGAAGATTAGGTCAATTCATTCACTTAAGGTGCCTCAATAAGAGGATTAGGGTTTCTACAACTTCTCTTGCTAGTAACCCTAGCGGCAGTGTCCTGGAAGCTACTTCTGCTAGTAACCCTAACGGCAGTTCCTCAGCGAGCTCAATATCCTAGCGGCTATGTTTCCTTCCAACATTTCGACTAAATGAAGGAGGTGTGGGCCCATAACCTGTTAGAATATAGAAGATGGTGTGCTCGTTTTACCATTGACGATACCCTCGTCACCCAACCATAGGTCGAAGCCACCCTCCGAGCACCTTAACCTTGACTGAGAATTTCTCTGGAATCAAACCCTAGGCTAGATAGCCAAACAAAGGGGTAGCACACCTTTCCCCAAGGATAGCGCATCACAAAAAGATGATCAGATAGTCCAAACCCTAGCCAAGAGATAGTCCAAGCCAACACTGAAACTGCTAACTACACCAGCTGCACCTGCAGCTCTCCTCCACACGTGCGCACTAAACTGGGAACTGCAATGCACACCAACTGGGAACTGCAATTCTGAGATGTTGTCAAATGAGAATTGGCGCCCTATATTTATACTGGTTCTGCCAAATTTGCTGGGGCCGACTTCTCCTTCTGGATATGTGTCTGTTCAGTATATTTTTATTATTTCTGGCCGACTTCTTCTCTTGGAGGCTAATAACCTAATATTAATTATCTTCTTGAGCCGACGAGACTTCTAGGGTTATTAGCCAACTCATTAGGGTTTTCTCTTGCTTTCCAGAGTCTTCTATTCTCGTCAGGTTCACACGTGGAGGTAAATACCTCTCGCAGCTACCATAATATTAACACTATGTTCGTCGATCAACCGAATGGACGATCGTGATTCTCTGTAATTTATGGTTACAGGATACCACTGTAACTCTGATGCAAATCAACCAATAACAATAGACATTACATACAAGATTTAGATCAACGATCTAGCAAGATAATTACAGAGAAACAACCTCTGTCTGCATTCATTTAATTGGAAATTCCACACCTACAAAAACAGAGTTCTCTACACTTCAAGAACGAAATCCCACACTCATGAAAATCCACTTATTTTCAATCCAACCCAATCCAATACAATCCAATCCACTCCAGTCCAATCGAACCTATTACAATTGACAAAATATATGCTAATTCACTCTGTACTAGAAATTAACAACTAATCCCTATAAATCTGTCAAAATCCCTAGAATCAATCTAATCTCCTAAATTAATCAAACAAATCACCACCTAAGTAACTAATCAAGTCTTCTCGATGCCTTCTAGAGGCATTCGAGCCAATTATCCCAAATTCAAATAAACTTCAGAGGACCAACCCTCTTTCGTAAAAGAATTTGACCCTTAGGTCCATGAATTAAAATTTTGAATCAGATGCTCCATCAATCTTGATTCAATGGTTCAACGGGAGTGATGATATTCACCCCACCAAGGTTCAAATTCCAAAAAGACCTCGCCCTTGCAGGTCGTCTTAACAGTACAAGTGGGTTGTTCAAGCAATTGGGGCCAAGTGCATGTCTTGGGCGACTTTGGAAGAATAGATACCCCCCTATGCATGACTTCTTAGCCTAAGGGATCATCCTTGAATGTTGTACGTTGCCTACAGTTCATTGTAATATTTTCCCAAATTGGGAAAGGGTATGTTTGACACATTGTGATAGGAGGAAGCATCTTGTCAAAAATAAATAAACTTAAGCTTCCCATGAATGTGAATGTGAAAGGCATTATCTCATGGCAAAAAAATGTGATTTGTGTAATCTTTCCTACCTGCATTTGACATCTAGCTCCCAAGTTTCAAAGCGAAAGACCCAAAGACCATTGTTTCATCAAGATAACAGGAAAGGATGACCTTCTTGCAAAGAAGTATATTGGAAGAAATTGGCAAAGGAAAAGAATTAGGTAGATTAATAAAGACCTGAGGGATTTCGCATGCCAATCTAATTTTCAAAAAGATTAATACAAATCATAAAAGATTCAGGGTAAAGCTTGTATGGGAAGTTAACATAACACTCATTATATTGTTTATATAACATATCCAAAATTATTTTCAGATTCACTTAAAAATACAAGAGCCGCGGTAATTTGTTGCAAGGGCAGGAAGCAAACACAATAATAACAACTTTGGATGTCACTTACATACTTGGCAGGTTGCCCTGTAACAACACATACAAGTTGCTCTGGATCTGCACAGTAAACCAAAGTGCGAGGATCAAAATATAATCTTTAACTAAATTTCTTTTCAAGCTTACCAATCAGAAATTGGAATATTAAATTGCACTAGATTTATTTTGTTACATCATAAAAGAATTCAATGAAATTTACTCATAGGGAATAAAACTAGGATGTACTACCACCCATCTTCATAGACGAATTATAATGAAAATATGTTCTTTAAGAAATCAAGCAGCTTCTAAATTGTCATTGAAACAAAGTTGAGGTTGCATGCTAGCATTCTAAGAGCATGAATACCTATGGTTTTATCATCGAAATTTCTACAAGCATCAAGAATTCATTAGCAAAGAATGAATAGCAAGATATTAAAAGACACAACTTCATGTTTTTATCAATTTTCAGCTTTGGAGACAAAGCTACAGTCAAATACTTTTAGGGATTAGTCCATGCCAAAGATATCTAGTGGTCAAACATGAGCATGAATTTGTTTAACCTTTTAAACAAATTAGCATAACCACAAAACGATAACTATGCAGTTGTACACATTTAAACTAGTAGTAATGTGCAGTAGTTGTTATCCCCAAGTAGGTCATCAAGTCATATTTTGTCTTGTAGTCTATATTGAACATGTCGATTAGGTGTCATTAAAAAGTCTTATTATTACAATGTGATCATTTACTTTATTATAAAATGGGTTGTGAGGTAGAATAAAGAGAGGATTAAGAACTATGATTAGAAAGTCCTAGTTAGGAAGTCCTAATTAATTGAGTAAACCGTTGTTCTTCAACCATTATGCAATTGATACTCTATGCATAAAGAGGCCGTTTCTCAAATTGAGTTATCATCACAAGTGAAGGTTTTGACTGTTTATATTGTGTCACCTCCATCTCCATCGATCAATGTGTATATGTTGTATAGACCATGACCTCAACTAGAGGTTTCATGGTAACTTGTCATAGTGTGATGTTCCTTTCCTTCCTCTTCCTCACTTAACTCATGTGTACACATAATATTATTTCTTGATTAATGACGTATCATTATCATTGCAAACTCACAACTTCAAGTGAATTGTATTGTTGGCATCCACATTTGAGGCCATTGTGATCAATGTTATCGCAATTAGCCAGTCCGGACTGGAATCAGCCAGACCAGATGGGATCACCCACTGTGAGATCCAAACTAGTTTCTGAAATGGACTTGTTAGTAGGCTTCATCCCAAACCAATCAATTTGAACACCAATTCGGCCAATCCAAGCAGTTTCAATGCAAACTGACCCTCATCCGATCAATTCTTATCAACTCTTCAACCCACTTTTCTGATCAATTTCAGTTCAGTCAATAATGAACAATGGAAAATATCCAACGAAAGAAAATTGAGATCCATTTAGGATAAATAATTATATAATTGATAATGAATGAATGAGATAATACAATGAGCCTTGTGACAATGTTCTTTATAAGCAATGACTAGTCACGAAAGTGAAAGGTTATGCCTTCGTTAGGTTGTCCTTTGGTTTATTAGTTTATTTAATTAACATTCTTACTATAAGTATTATTAGTACTACTACTACTACTATTATTATTATGTAATGTTCATTTATGTATTCTATATTCTTACATTGCCTCTCCCTTCAAAGATACTTTGTCCTCGAAGCATTTTATGGAAAAATCTGTCTTTGTTCTAGCCTACAATGCCTTCTCATGATTCTCTATTCTTGAAGCTGTGATGATTCAAGACAGGAGACAATATTAGTTATGAAGTGTTGAGAAGAATTGTCATATTGTGAAAGGATCAGTCCACTCTAGTTCAATCTTCTGTAGAACTATGCCTTTATAGGGTTCTTGGATAGAACATTTTGTATTGCGAATCCAAAGATGACTTCTATTTTGAGACCAAATTGTACTGGAATTAATATTCTTAGGAACGTAGTTTGAATTTTCTCTTTGTTCATACCAATGTTGATATGTTGATTGATTAAACTATCTACTCTTGTGATTAGGATGTCGATAAGAGGTCCTTACATGATGTTTCATTTTCATAATTTTAGTGATTTCTTGATTCACCTTTGGTATTATGTCCTCTTCATACACCAATGTCACTCTGTAGATCAATGAAATTTTATTGGTAGATAGTTGGATTTGCTAAAGTTTCTATATCCATAGTTTGTACTTTGATGTCTGAAGATACCCCTACTTCAATTGGATTGATCATTGTTTCCTTGTCGAACAATGAATCTTTGTTGATAAGTTGTTCTAGATTTTCCTCTTGTGTTTTCTTTTCAGTTTTTAACTTCTTGATTTGTGTGATCAAGCCTTCACTATAATTTCTAGGACAATAAATTTCTACTTTTATTAGCTACAACCTTGTCAAATTTTCTCTCAAGATCCTGCATCATTTTTAATGACTTTTGGTTATCTTGAACAATTAAATTTGATACATCCTGTAAGAAGTTGTACCTCGGACAAGTGTTTCACACATAGGCCTAGCATCTAGTATGTGGGGAAATGTCCAAAAGTGATCCTTAGGACATTAACTTTATGAGATATAAAGTTAAAGTGACTTTTGAGCATATTTAATGAAAAAGGTGACTTAAGTGACTTAAGTTGTGATAAAGTGACTTTTAATCACAACTGTAGATCTATATGACCTAAGATTTAATCTTAGCCATTAGATCTTAGGTTTAGGTCATTTTCATAAAGCTGAACAAAAAGGAAATCTAGGGATTGTTGACCACCTATTTCGACTAGGGGTCAACTCCATGTTCCATGAAGATATGTACCTAGTGGTACAACCATTTTGAAGACATTTTTTGCTCAACAGGGCAAATTTTGCCCCAGGCACGCTTTTCTATGTAATCGGAATTTTCGCTCCCCTGCGTGGGATAATATTGTAATATGCTAGCTTGAGTCAACTTTTGTCTAGTTACCTAGGACTTTCTCATTAGGGAAGTCCTTTCATCAAGTGTTTTTTTTTCCTCAAGTAATTAACCTTGCTTAACTGCAATTTTAATTATACTTGAATTTTTCACTCACAATAATTCTCCAAACTGGTGAAAGGCGTTCTAATGATCGAGCCCAAGGGGCGACCATGGCCTAGAAGTGTTGTAAATGACCATGCTAGACATCTCCTAGAGTCTTACGGAATTTCGTTAAGTTTTGATAGGATTTTTTAAATAATTAAAATTCCCACAAATTGGGCACTTTTAATAAATTTTGATGTAAAATGTAAAAAAGAGGTCCTTAGGGATTTTCTATAGGGGTATAAGTACTCAGATCAAATGGTTCATGAATCCCTACACCCTTGGACCAAGTCTCAACTCATTTGGACAAATTTTGCTAGGCCATTGTCCATAAGGAGTCCAAGTCAGTAAAAAATCAGCATGTAATTGGCTAAATTAAAATAGCCAAATTTTGTAAAAGTCACTAAAGTCGTGAGAGAGAGTGGGAAAAGGATTTCTACTGTCTTTCCTAAGTTGGGAAAGTGATTTTCCACTTAGAAAATACCCCCTTGCTAAGCCAACAAACCGAGATGACCATTTCCTAAGAAGAGGGGCGCCCCCCTTGCTCATGAACTCATGGGAAATTAAAAATATAGTGAGGGCCCTCAAAACTTTGGGTTTACCCCCCATTGACCCTAACTTTATTTTTGATGAGTGGGAAAGGCGTTTTCATCTTTCCCCCCTCAACCCTCATCCCTCAATTCACTCACTAAACCTAAAAGTGTGCCCCCCTTATAGAGACCCTCCCCCATTGGATGAATGACACTTGGAGCTCATCCAAGTGGCGTCTCTCTTCTTCCTCATCTATAAAAGAGAGCCTCTCCTCCTCATTTCATCATCAATTCTTAGAGCAAGTCTATTATGCCAAAATTTCTCTCATCCTTTCCTCTCTCTCTCTCTCATGTTCTCATTGTAAATCTTGCTACAAGTATTTGTACCAACATTTTGTGGATAATAAAGGAAGCTTTGGAAGATCTATTGTGTGCATTGGGAGACTTCTTGATGCTCTTCATGGTGTTTGTGAGGTGATATTGTGCATTTCTTTTCTTATATTTTCTTGTATTCACTAGTTTCACTTGGAGGCCCAAGCAAAGTATTTTGCTTGGGGGTAATTAGTTGTAGTATTACTATTAATTTTGTGGTAGTTTCTTTTCAAGCTTGCAAAGTATTTTGTATGTTTTTTTAGATGCTCTCACCTCCTTGTGTCTTGTGTAGCAAGAGATATACATGTTTGCAGGTCACTAGAAGATTGGAGGAGTGATTTTTAGAGACCAAAGTTTCCATTGTTTTCCTCCTTTGTATCCACCATTCTCCTTTCTTTCATAAGCACTTATTTGCTCTATAATGGTCGTTTAAACTCACTTATATTTTCAGATTTCTCTACTTAAATTTATGTTTCATTGGGCTAATAAAAGTTAACAAGTCTTTGGTGTTTATAGCATTTTCTAGCAAGAAATACCTTGCTGATATTTATGCAGATTTTCAACAACAAGGAGGAAGTGCTACTTGTTTGGAGCCCCCAAGGCACTCCAAAGACATTCTAAAGTTGGGATATTAAATCCCTCTTCATCTTCCTTTCTAAGGTGTTGTAAGCAACCCAAAGAGAGTCTCTTGGGTTTGTCTTCTCTCATAAAAGATAAAATTCTGATATTGTAATAATTTAGGAAAAATTGCCCACACCCTGCAAAGAGATTGGCCTAAGCCATCCTTGCAAAATCGTGAAGGCTAGAGTTAGATTTATTTTCTTGCATTTTCTTTCATTATACCCACCTTGGCCAAAACGGTAGGCTAGTCCTCCACTTGTGCCATTGTTGTGGAGTTGCTCATTTATTTCCAAGTCTTTTAATTTTCTTTCATTATACCCAACTTGGCCAAAACGGTAGGCTAGTCCTCCACTTGTGCCATTGTTGTGGTTGTTTTTGCTTTATTGTCATTTGAATTATTTTATTACACCCACCTTGGCCAAAACAGTAGGCTAGTCCTCCATTTGTGCCATTGTTGCAGGGTTGCAATTTAAATTTCCAAGTCATTTCAATTATTGCAAAAGTAATCATATTTGTGCTCCATCTCTGCCCCGTATTCTCTCCCCTTGCCACTTTGTGGATCCTCGGTGACAAGAAAGGGAAAAGGTTTGGAGTTTAGTAACTAGGCATCCAAACTTTTATTGCTTCAATCACCAAAAAGGATGACTTGGGAGGCTACCGGGGGTGTAAGTTGGGGACGGCTTCATGGCACTATGTGTCCTCCTTGCTTGAAATCCCAAGCATTCAGGGTTGACCTGTGGAGCTACGGAAGGGCCTTGTTTGCCCTTCTTATTGAGCACCCAACAATTCCTTTTGGTTGAGGGGATAACAATTTGGGGTAGTTGGACAAGTAAGTTAAGCTTGTTTGCCCGAGACACAATGAAAACCAAGGATGCTTGTAATATGTTAGTTGGACAAGTAAGTTAAGCTTGTTGTCCCTAATTGCAGCCAAACTAAATGATATATATCAACTCATAAAAGATAGTAAAGGCTGTGAAATAAGTGCTAAAAGTATGATTAAATAAGCAAGAGACAAGCTAGTGAAGGCTAGTTCAACTCAACAATGATAAAGCAATACTCTAGCACAAAAGCAAGGCTGAAAACAAAAGCTTGCTGCAAAGGTATTTATCAGCCTTATGGCTGTAGCAAACCAAGTTTTATAGCAGAAAAATCAGCCACTGAAAACTATTTCTAACTAACTCAACAAATGCACTAGGGTTAGTATCGAATTAGGGAAAAATTGTAGCCAATTCCTAGGGTTAGTTTAGGGGTTATTAGGGGTTAGAGAATTAGTTTTCTACAGCCCTAATGGTTGTAGGTTAGTTTTGTAACAGCAGAAAGAATTAATGGTTGATAGGGGATGCCTCAATGAGGCAAGAGAGCCAAAGGCTCAAGGAACAACTTCCAAAAGAGACAAGTTCAAAACTTGAAAAATTCACGTTTACCAGGGAAGCAATTTATTTCTCCAATGCAACAAGTAATGACTAGTTCCCTTAATGATTGGATTAATGGAGTCAAGCAAAGAATGAGCTAGAGGTACTACCTCCTTGGATGTGTAAATCCTCTTACTCCACACGGCAAGTATCCCTGGCTAGGGTTTAGACTAAGAGAGTGTATGCACTTATACTACTTATACTTCTCTTAGTAAACCCTTGTTAAATCAACAATACTTAAGCACAAGATGATGGAGACTAAGGTGGGGGTGTATGCCCTTATACTTCCCACCTAGCTCTAGCAAAATAACCTTGTCTTGAACACAAATGATAATACAATGTAAACATGCTTACTAATTCAAGGAAAATGCCAAGATAAACCACCACAATAGCAAAGAAGAGTCTTCCAAGGCTAGTGCATCACTTTCATCAACCAATAACCAAGAATATAGCCATACACAAGAGCACAAGAGAGAAACTAGCCAAAGATAGCGAAAAATTCAGTCCAATACTTCTCACAATGGGAGAGTTATGATTTTAAAAATGAAATCTTATGATCTCTATTTATACAAAATGTCACTAACATAGTTTGTCCACATAATTTTAGGGTAAACCACAAGACTAGGGGTCAACAACCCTAATCTCGCCCCTTTACAAAACAATTCATTCTAAGTTTTACTTTTTGCACAAATGAAAAACCTAAGAGTGACGTCGCCCCTTTAAGAGGGACGTTTTGGCACTTTTAGGTCAAACGTTGAGTTGGAGATGATATGGTTGGGCCTCCAAAGGCCATGTGTCTCCAATCCAACCCTCTACTTCATGATCCAAGCGTTCCTTCCTTCAAAATGTGCCATGTGTACTCATCACCACCTCAAGCCCCTCAAGCATGATGTCAAGCTTCCAAAGCTGACGTTTTGCCTCTCCTACGCCAAACGTTTGGCATGCAAGGGATAGGTCATATCGTCCAGAATGTCTTCTAGGCCTCCAAAGGTATGTCTCTCTCATTCGGCATGCAGGCCCTTGGCATCCAACTTGTGGGCTTCAAGCCCCATGGAAGCCCAAGCTAGGCTTTTTCCTCCAAAATTGTCCACCAACTAGGTCCTGCAAAGACAAATAAACACACCCTCCAAGGATCTCAAGTCAAAATATCATGATGAGTAAATCAAATCAATAAATAAGCCACCTTAGCATGTGCATCAAAGATTACCTTGTCAAACAAGTAAGTGCTCAAAGACATTATGCGACTTGCCAAGCTTGGATATGGGAGGGTTGACGAGGTGTCCTATTGGGTAGATCTTTCCTAGGTCAAGGAGTGTTTCCCAAGTGATCCCTCTCTAAGCCATGTAAGGTGGATGAAGTGGTTAAGGATAAAGACTCAATGGGAATGGGGTTCATGACATACAAGGGGTTGTAGTGTCTCATTCATGGGTGTTGTTATCCCCGATATCTAGGGATAACTAGGAGATCATGTCTCGAGGCCCACAGGTCCTAGACATGGAGTACCAAGAGCAGGATTGACCTAAGCATGGCCCTGGAGGGCCCATCTTTCTTCTTCTTTGCCAGATTTGTCCTGTCAGCAGCAGCAGCTTCCATCACCATCGGCTTGGGCTTGCATCGGAGAGGACTCTTGCTCCATGAGGTAATTGGTCCAAGGTATCATGGTAT
>ML828779.1:68227-87778 GCA_009831015.1 Picea engelmannii | reverse complement strand
TTTCTAGTTACTAGTTTCTCCCTAATTATCGGGTTATCCCTATCTCTAGTTATTTACCAACTCTAGTTACTGGGTTACTTCTCATATAGTTATTACTTCAACCTTCTGAAGGGGTGTTACCTATTCAAGTGGGACTTATGTTCACCTAGTTATCAAGGTAGGCTCCTGAATCAGGTAGCTGACCTCTACCTTAGGTCGGTACTTGAGGTAGGATACATTTAATATATAGATATATATGCCAAGAACCAATAATATATACATGTAGTGTGGTAAGGAGCCATTGCTATCCCAAAGAATAAAGTGAGAGTCTATTATCTAGCAGGGGTTTCAAGCCCTTCCTTCCTTATAGGAATAGGGGAGCAAAGAAATAAGTAAATTAAGGTAAGGTGTAATGGATTTCAAGCAGACACTAATGTTGTTGTGAGCCCTCCCCACAAAATAAGAGCCTTAGATATGGATGGTGGTGCAATCCAAGTTCATGTTTGATTATCTCCTTGGGGATCCTACATAAGTCTCACAAACCAATACAAAAGAATATAATGGAGTTATTTGAGGGGAAGGAATAAATAATTGTGAAAAGTTGCATCGATGCAGGAAAGATGTATTTGAGGGGAAGAAATCAACAACCTCATAGCTCTGAGACCTTACTTGAGCTATGCTTATGGATCTACTATCCATATATGTCTTATATATTTGATATCTCTAGTCATCAACATGATACAGGTCATTACCTCAAAGATATGTGACCTTACCTTACAATATATCTCTTTGAAGGGAAGAAACAAAGCCCTCATGTAAAAGATATATTTCAAAGTATTTTAATTCCCTAAATCCTTCCACTTAACAAACACCTAGTAATGAAGGAAATAATAAATAATTTACTAGTAACAATAAGTAAATTTATTGGTACCAAGGGTATCTTTACAGGAATGTCTTTCCCAAAACGTGTCTTCACCAAATGTCTTAACCCACCCATTATGGATGAGGTATGGAGTTGTAAATATGAAAGATAGAGGAGAAGACACAACACTTTCAAGATACTTAAGATTAGGACCTTACCTCCATGAGATTAGGTAAGTATAACACCATTTTATTCCCTTATTTTCTTTATGTTCCCCAATGGCTAAGAAAATGGGATGACCTTTCCTTAAAAAAAAGTGTTTATGAGAATTCCAAGTTGGGGCTTGGATGAGGCAATTGTTGTTTCATAGATAGCCTAGTTTAATATATTTATTGTGATATAGGCGGATCTCTTTTATTCCCTCAATAAGGAAGGAAGAAAGGGATGCCATCATTAAAAAAAAAATTCTCTACCAATATTATCTAATTCATCTCAAAAAATAGAAAGAATTGGGAGTGTTGTTCACCATTGAAGCACTATGTGAGAACTTGGGTTTTTTTACAACCCAATGTGTGGTTGACATTTGTTTATTTTCTTGATGTACCAGATTGATCCCTAAACAAACAACTCATAGAGGATTCATTCAAAGGAGAACATGTGACTATTTTCACTTGATAGCATCCACACCCTATCACCCCATATGGTCAGATTTGTATGTGCTAGGACATAACCAAGACTGAACCAAGGAACAAACAATAAAATAGATAGCATGGGATGCATGCACATGACACAATGTGGAGATGCATCATCATTCCTCCCCAAAGTGAGTCGACCCTAGAGATTTTTTGTATCCGTAATAAAGCAGAGAAAAGAAGGATATGTTAAGATAGAAATAGTCCTTTTAATTAGTACCTTCCAAAATAGGTAATATAGCAATGGAGACAATGTAATACAACCTACAAAATGATATTACCTTGTACATTTTACAAAACATTTAAGAAGTGTTTCCAAAGTTCTCTAAAATATATAATTAAATGTAATATTTTTAAAACTAAAAACCCTTTTTAAATTATTACAAATTATATTTCAATTTTCTTATTCATTCATGGGGAAGTGATATGACTAAATACCCTTGTTGGTGAGATCTGGTTTTTGAATATTTTTGAGAACAATTAATAAATTCATTTGTCATTGGCCACTTCAACCTCTCACATTGCACTTTGTCTGACACTGCATTGCAATCGAGGCTTGCATTCCATCCCCTGTATATCAATGCAGTTGATGCTTGTAGTATTAAAATGGAAGAGTAGAGTATTACACACAAATAATACCATGAATTAATGTAACTAATACATATAAATACAAAAAACTACAAAAAAACTTGTTTCAAGATAGATATCACACAATCACCTAGTTGAGATAATATCTAAACCTCACACTATTCTTTGACTCTTAGTTGGAGAAAATATCTCTAGGAACTAATTATCTAATAATATCCTAAACTATAGGATCAAACCACTCTCGTAGAGATTGTTCTCCACCTTGCAAATGTAATGTTCTCACACAAGATTAAGACAAGTAAGAACTACATGTTCCAACACTCTCCCTTAATGAATACTTGTCCTAAGCTCCATTGTTACTTCACTTATGTTGCTTCCACAACACTTCCACTGATGCCATCTCCATTATGGCCTCCACATTGCCATATGCTTCTCTTTGAATAGGATTTATTCACTATGGGCTTTATCCTTCAAGTTTCTACTTCTTCCTCTTGTACCTACATAAACTGGTTACTGCAAACAAATGATCATTGATGTCCATATAAAAATAAATCCAACTACCGAGATACATGGGTACCATTCACTATACTCTACAGTTCTCTAGGAATATTTTTCACCTATATGGTTCATCAACATATTAGGTTCTCCCTTAATCATAACTTGTTCCATAACATTATGAGATAAATTCATCTCACAGTCCCCCCCTTAATCAAAGATTCAATTTCTCTGACTCAACATCAAGCTTAGGCTACGGGTAAACCTATCACCCCCATACCTCTCACATTGGTCTATTCCACAACTTGATCCACATCCTCTCTATGCATAATAGGATAACTATGTGTAAAACCACACCACAACATGTCTTCCTGAATAGCAGGGATTACAACAAACATGGGGAACTAACTTGCCTATGATGAGGCAATACAACTTGGAAAAAAAGTCTCGGGTGTAGGTACAATCAATCATGCACCATCTGCATTGCATATGCATCATTAATTCAGGTACAACAAGCATCTAATAATGCTTTACGTCAACCCAAAGGTTACCAACTATATGTCCAATATACAAGCCCACTCCCACTCACATCTCAAGAATCTTTGTCTTCGTCATTGGTATGTCAATTCAGTGATTATCTTGAATATCCATGTTTCATCTATTATATGTTAGAGTGGCTAATTCTAACAAAAATAATTGTTACCATGTTGAGTTAGCTAAGATCAATAAGTTTCAATACATTACTAGAAATTCCAAAACATTAATTTTATTTTTTTTATCACATTACAATAACATCAAAGGTATGATTTTGTCTACATATCATTGTAGCTATAAATAGGCTGGCCATCACCTATCAAGAAATAAATATATTGTAGGCAAGAGAAACCTCCCCAACATAAGCCAACGCTAACCTCTTGACACACCAATATTTTCCTCGATAGACGAAACTGCAAGGGAGGGAAGGTACATCGGCTCCTCGAGGAGATCTTATGCTTCAGAAATACTATGTGAATGCCACGTTCAGAAATCTAATGAATGGGTAAAAATAACCATACTTTGTCCCTCGTGACAATGAAAGAGAAACTTACATTCTTCAAAGCTGACATCAATGATCCGGGCAGCTTCGATTATGTCGGTCATGTCGGTCATGGTTGTGACTTTGTAGTTCACAGTTTTGCAAATAACTCCTCCCACATAAACTACTTCAATTCAATAAAAGAAGTCAAAATAATATATTCTGACCGAATATGGCCCTCCAACTTATTGGGCATGTCAACCAACCATTGTATAATTTTAACAAAATCAATGATTAATCGACAAGGGATACATTGTTCATGCTATTGTGGACAATTTAGGTAATTCCAATTTAATGATCCTCAACTTCATTGGTTCCTTTATCACTAGTCTCAATTTCTTCTTCAGTAAACTTCATTGGTTCCTTTATCGGTAGTGTCAATTTCGTCTTCATTATCAAATTCAACCACATAATTTTTTTTCAAATCAGCTGCACATCAACACACAGAACAAAAAAACGTTTTGTATAGTCCTAAAGCACCACGAGGGAAAGCATGCAAGCTCAACCTTCAACCAATTCCGCCAGTCAACAACACTGCAACGAAGTCTCAATCCCATCATATTCACCAAAATGGCATCCACAATAAACACTAAAGTTATCTTTCTATGTGGTTCTGTTCTCGAGCAAACTACAGATCTTTCCCTCACACACAGTCATGCAAAAATATTCACATATAAAACACACAATTTATCTACTCTCCCATGTTCCTGGGCACTTCCATGAGGCAAGAATGCTCAATCCTTCTCTCTGATACCATATTAAAATGAGAGAGTTGAGTATTATACATAAATAATGGTGTTAATCACCATATTGAATTAATGTAATGAATACATATAATTACAACAAGCTTGTTTAAAGATAAATATCACACAATCACTCAATTGAGACAATATCTCAACCTCAAACTATTATTTTACTCTTAGTTGGAGATAATCTCTCTCACAACCAATTATTTAACAATCTCTTAAAACTGTAGGATCAAACCACTCTCTTACAGATTGTTCTCTACTTTACAAACATAATGCTCTCATACAAGATTAAGACAAGTAAGAATTACATATTCTAACATGAAGTGCATCCCTAGGACGTGTGCATTGTGCACTTCCATATGATAGTGCATGAATCACACGCATGTAAACCAACAACATTTCATATTATTTTTTTTTTGTAAGTAAGAGTTGTATAAAAATCCTTTAAAAAACCAGAGTTACAAAAGTCATCCAGAAGTCTGGACTAAAATAACTGAACTGCCCCAAGGGGAAACTAGTTCATCTAGTTGGTAATAGTAAAGGCAGATGTTTTAGGCTACCAGTCTTAGAAATGATAAAACTTAAACACAAAAAATTAAACAAATAAACAACATATCAAGCATGGTCTTGGCCTCCATGAGGCAAAAGAAAGTCAAACATTTGGCTAAAATTCCATGAGGACACCTGTGTCGGTCATGCAGTTGGCCTGAGGCATTGCCATGCAAACTGGGAGGTGGCGAAGGTTGACGGTCCACAAATTCCTCTTCAACGATTGTCCCTCCCCAATCCATGTTCTCGTGCATGGCAAAGCTCATGTCACTACCCTCCCTTCTGCCTTCGGCGAATGTACCACTCTCTTCCATGGCCTCATGCATGGTCGTTTCTGCGTCATCATCATCACAAAGAACTTCTTCTTCGACAGGTGTATCTCCCTCGTCAATGGCCACATGCATGGCAAGGCCCAAATCGTCTTCATCGCCAACCCCTGTAGCATCTGCTCCTCCCTCCCCTGAGTCCCATTTGTTTCCTTTCACTGCGGATTTGCCTACTCCTGGTGTAGAGTGGTAAACCCCCTATAGAGTGGAGAGCATTTGTAGGAGTGTTGATTCCTTTCCATCCTTGTTTTCTGGTCCAAACTAGAGGTCGTCTAGGCCTTGTCGTATCTCAAAGACTAAACCTTGCAGGATAACGATGTTGTCCTGCAAATGTGAGTCTGGTACTGAGTCAGAAAAGGAGTGAGGGTCTAGTTCTGGCCCCACGAGATTTTGTGTCACTTCGAGGTGAGTTCGAATGGAAGATTTATCTTATTGGCCAGGTGCGCTCGCCAATGAATTTTGTGGGATTGTAGAAGGTGGTAATGAATATGAGGCCAAGTCGAAAGAGGGCCCTGGGTGGAAACCCAGTGAATTGTTAGAGAGGGAAAGCCATTCTAGCCAAGTAGTAGAGGGCGAGGAGAGGACCGAGAGGTCACTATGACGTTTTCCTGACAATGACAAAGAGCATTGTGAGGAAGATGAACCAGCTGACGAGGTAGGGGATGGTGCAGGACACAGTCTGAGAGCCTCTTGCAGTCGGCTTGGCTGCCAAGCCAAGCCACACCTTGATTTTCCTTTTTGACTTGGAATTCTGGTGACGCTAAGGGAGAATGCAGGCACAAGGAGGAAGAAAAGGTAATGGAGGTGTATCTGGAAGCAATACAGGTTGCGGGGGAGCTCAACGAAGGGAGGGAACCTCTGCAAATTCCACTGGCAGTAGGCATGGGGTTGAGCTAGCTGAAGGAAGAAAAGGTGTACGCGCGGAGTAAATTTGAATTCATGGTGTTCTTCCATCGAAAAGATAGCAAGATGAGGCTAGGTGCACCGAGAGTAATGGCTCTTGGGCCATCGTGAGCTAGGATTAAATGCAAGAGGATTGTGGGATGGTGTGTCATGCTCTTGTCACATGGCCATCGCCATGCTGGTCACTTCACGCCCTTTCCATATGACATCTGTCCCGCAGTAGCACCCCATCCAGGGGAACAATATTTCATATTACTTGCAATAACAAAGAGAATAAAATGATCGACGATAAAGTTTTAAAAATAATTTTCCTGGATTATCAGTATTGAACCTCAAAGTTTCTCAACATCCTTTAGGTACACTGATTGTATTATACATAGGTGGATAGGCGAGATTGAATGAAGAATGATTTTTATTGGGGTTGTAGTTCGAAATCCTCGACCAACTATGAAGAAATTGTAGCCATGGATGTGAATGAGATGATTTTTGAATCCCATAATGCATGGTTCCTGCAAAACCAACTTCATGTTTGCGTTGTAAGGAATGCAATTAAAAAATGGATTCATGTTGATGGAGATATTGTAAGACATGTAGTTGAAGTCCAAAGATGTCTTGCTGGGAGAATCGTGGGACAAAACTCCACTATTGTTGTTGTAGGAAGCCTAAAGAAGCGCATTTTGGGGAAGAATAAAGGACTAGTGGTTTACGGATGCAACAAATCTTCCCCTATAGTATCCTTTACACATCTCACCCAGTAGACAATATTGTGTATTGAGTCCCACCATGAAGAACAAACGAGTGTTGATATTCTTGGGGACTATGGAGGGATATGGCTGAGAATTCAAAATTCTCAAGCTGTCTGTGAACTTTGTGGTGTTGTTTGTGTCTCTCATGTCGGTGAGATTTGGCGTGATTTGCATATTTTCCAAACTAGACCTTAATGATCTTGAGTACTATAATATTGATGTGGTTTTACTTTTATCGAATGGGATTTCTGAGGTAACATATGGTCGGGATTCCATGATATATTTTCCATTTGGTTGTTTGGATTCCACAATAACAAATGTATTATGGCTAGAAGCTAAGACAATGTAATCGGTTTTGTAAGGATTTGTTCTATTGTTCATCACCTTGAATTCCAAATTAACTATGATTATATGTGTAACTCGCTTGCTAAATAATATCATACTTGGAAAACTGGACACTCACTACAACTAAGCCAATGACATGGAGAAATAACATTCCTTACCTTCCTAAACCTTATAGAGCACAAGGGAGAGGCATCCCAAGGGACCAGTCTTTTAGGATGTGTATTTTCCTGCTTCACGATCATACCCTGACAACATGTCATTCCTTTTTCCCCTTTTCACAAGCTTTTTCAGGGTGGCCACTGCTACTTGTAGGAGGTGGCTACAAGGACCAGATATTGTCCATTAGTTTTGTATGAATTCCTTTAGCAATGACCTGCACAAGGAAGAAACAATACAATGATAGGTATTCTCAACATATTGATGACTTTATTTCTCAATAACATGACTCTCATCTACTTCCCTACTTGTGTATTACTTACCTATCACCGACTTTGATGGTTGAGTTATTCCCATTGCATCTTGTAAATAAGGGCAGTGTTTTGCATAGTGGTATGAGACTCTATCTCCATCATAAGCCTATGAGAAGTATCTACCAATGGTGGTCAACTCTCTAGTGGGTAGCATCAATGACGAACTCGTCTAAGACATGAGCCATTCTGACCTTGAGCACACCTTCCTTTGTTTTCGAGTGACGTTTTTTTTTCATTTTTATTTCTAAGTGACACTTTTTTTTAGATGTGTTATGTTTTTAAAATTGACATAAAGTATTTTATTTTTTATTTTTTTAAATTGATATAAAATTTGTTTTCTTCTTTAAATATTTTATAAACATAACAAAAATCATTCAACATATTCAACAGGTACATTTATTAGGATTGGGGACTAGTACAACTAATTCCCTTGCCTGATTTTCACTACCATCCTCATGCCCTCTAGGCCATTGATGCTACAAATTCTTCTTCCAATATCTGAACTTGGTCATACCCTCATATAGGAAATTGACCATATCAACAATTGGTAATCATCGTGATGGAAAGCCTGGTGTTGAAGAGCTCCTGCTATAGAGGGGATGGAAGACATCTGTTTTTTAGGTATCTATCTATGCTTCCTATATTTCTTCCTTTTGTCAATTGGAATAACAATATTTATGAATCACTTTAACCCTTGGCTACATTAATGAAGGGCTTGGAGAGAGAAGTCCTTGTATGTTGTTTTAGATTGTGATTGTAAATAGAGTAATTCTTATGTATTTATAGCTTTTTCTAGATTGTTCTTGTTCAATTTTTTAATATGTTGTATGGAAGATACTCCCTCATCTATTACCATTCCTCATTGATTAACATCAAGTCTAGACTAGTAATAGTTCATTTGGTTATATAGTCAAAATTCTTTTGATTACATTGTTATATTCATGCTCTTGTTATTATACTCATGGATTTATGACGCTGATGAGAGTAGGGTTCATATTCTCAATGGACATTAAAACTTAATTGGAGAAATGCGTACAATGTATTTTCGAGGTTGTTATTATGAAGGAAAGGTATATCGGTAATGAAATCCCAGTGCGTACACTCTACAATTTATATAATTCTAGTGCATTGTAGTGGGTTCTTAAGAAAAACATAGGGGATGTTATGTGTTCAAGACACCCATGTTTTTGTTTCGGTTCTAATGAGCATTTGCATGCAAGTATTTGTTTTTACATATTTTCTTTATGTACACTTTATGAGCTCTCGCTATTATTTTTTCTTTGCAATCATGTAAAAAAATGGCAACAAATGTTTTTCCTATAATTCCATGGTGAATTATATGGAGTTGGATTAAGTATTCAAATGGTTCATGAATTTTCGAAGATATTCCATCACATAGGGCCCCATTTTACATCAATTTCATCCATATACCTCACCCACCAATCTCGTTTTAAGTTGAGGGAGTCAAGTGATTTCTTCTAGAAGTTATACATAAATAAGTTGGGATTGCCACTCTGGACGTTTTCTCATAATTCTCACCCTAGAAGAAAATAAAGTGGATTTTAGGTATGTGTTGTCTTCAAGCCTATCATTGCCTCATTTATAAGAATCATGGGGAATAGTGAGACCATGTCAAATCTCAAGAGGATATCATCAATTTTAATATTGTTCCTTTGATTCAAGTTCTTTTTTTTCAGAAGTTATGCATAAATAAGTTGGCCTTGACACTCCGCATGTTTTCTTATAATCCTCACATTTGCTATAAACTTTGAATTACTTCTGCAAATGTTTTACAAACCTAGTGCCATGTAAAACCAATACCACTAGTAACTAAAAGAAAGAAAGGACAACAAGTTTACCCAAGAGTTGAGGTAGTGTTTATGACACCTTGTTGTATGCAATATTTTGATGGGTGAGGCTACTCAGAGTCTCCAATGGCATCTTCATACACCTTCAATTCTAGTCAAAACTAGGAAATAATCAGAGAGGTACCATGGCCACAAGACTATAGTACCGTGGTGAGTTCCACGATTGGCAGTCTTCTTAGGAAATCAGAGACAAGAACAATCTTCTCAGCTTCCATATTAGCTTCCTCGGATCATATTTCATATATGATTTATGAACCAAATTTTGAAGTAGATGAGAATTAATTTGTGATGCAGGAGAATCGTTCCACCTCAGCAACATGCCAACATTCCAGCACATCAATGTGCATTTCAGAGAAGGAGAGGCACTGACCCTCCCATTTTTAAATTCAAAATCTGATCCTATAGGGATTTGTGTTGTAAGGTCGTAAGAACCGATCCATGCCTTTTTACAGGTAGTGGATAGGGTCGCCTTAAATGGTTAAGTGTAAGCAGGTCTAGATCGTAGTCAGGTCTGGATAATCATTTATGTAATCAAGCCATAGGAGTATGGTGTATTAACTGAGACAATAATGACACTAATTTCATGGAGAGGATAATCTCGTAGAGCGCTTGTTTTGTAAACAGAGAGAGAGATCTTAGTAGGGACATCAGATAGGAGAAGAAGAACTCGAGAGAGATCTGATAGAAGAAGAAGAACTCATGATAGAGTTAGGTTAGCAAAAGTAGAGAGAACTGGGACTCTGTTGAAGTCCAATTTTTGTAAACATATGTATAGACACACAAACATAATAAAAAGAAGTTGTTCCCACACATGCTGTCTTTATGTATTTATGTTCATTGTTATGATTTTATATGTCATTCATGTTTTGAATGTATGAACTAGTGAAGTATTGAACACATTTCAATTGTTGCTCTTCTTTGGGTCTTCGAGTGCAAGGAGTGCACATAGTCTGCAAGGAGTGTGCTGACAGAGGTGAGTTAACCTAAACAAATATCAAGAGAGATAACGTTGAACCTTCATCAACAGAAGTGCAAGGAGTGAACAGAAAGAAATTTGTGTTGAGTTTGTAAAGAGATAGATTTATTGAATACTCTATAAGGAGAATCTTTGTAAGGTGTGAATCGAGCAAGGAAAACACAAGGAGGGCGAGGGAGGGAAATCAAAATATTCGAGGAGATCAAGATTAGAAGGGATGATGCAAGGAGTGTGTAGGTGATGGACTTATTCTAAGTCCTAAATATCAAAAGAGATAAATATTTCATAAGCACAAGAGAGACCCAGAGTAGTTGGGTTCCCAGGAGGAAGCGCAAAGGACAAAACCTTTGAACACTGACAAAACTCTTCCAAGGAAGAATAATTCAAAATCTCAAGAGGAGGACTGAAAACAACCATCATATCAGTTGTGGAGAAGATCCTGGAACATTAGATCTACATCCATTGAACGAAGGAAGTGCAGAGGAGAGGGACACATCTCATCTGTTGGATCTGAGTGTAGAGGATCAACAATCGTTGGATCTGGACAGAAGTTCACAAGCCTTAATGATGTGTACATGTAGGATGGTAGACTTCTTAAATTCCCAAAGTCCCAAATTCATTTGGGACCATCCATCATCTGGGTGGACACGTGGCAAAAATCTATCAATTTTAGGTTAAAACTCTTCGGAAGGAATGAGTGCACACAATTTTGAAACTTATGAATCTCGAAGAGCTGAAGAATAGGAGAGAATATGAGTCATCAAATTCAGAGGAACACATTTCAGTGAATCATAATATCAAGAAAAGATGGGGGATAGAATGTTGAAACACCACAACCCCAAATAATAGAAGAGTCAAGGTTCGTCGATCTACAAGGGGACAATTATCAGTAGATTTAAGTCTCCATGTGAAATCACTCTAGGATAAATGAAGGCATACGATTTTGAGACTCCCAAATCTCGAAGCATCGGAGAGCCAAAGATCCGAAGAACCAAAGAGAATCTGGACCGTCATATCCAGAAAGGGCACGTGGCGAAAGATCGTGAACTCTGGGTGAATTCACTACATGAGAATGTGAAGGAGAAGGGTTTGAAATCATTCAAGATCGAACAGTCGAAGCGAACAATAGTCATTGATCTCGGTTGCACAGGTGTCACATGATCCTGAAATTCAGAGGATCATACTCTGGGGTGTTTGAGAAGTTGAGTTTCAGAAAGTTCTGAAGCACCGAAGCCCGAACCATTAAGGTCCATTGATCCCAAAGGAGAAACATGGATTGTTGATTTGCAAGGGGACACATTGAGGCTAGAAATTCATTCAGTTGGATAACCATTGGATTAGGGAGGACAGGTGTTAGAGGAACTGACACTCTGGAGGTTTGTGTTTTTTGAGATTTGAGAACTCATGAAGGCCGAAGTTCTGGACATGACGAGAGTCGTCAATGTTAAGGTGGACATGCATCGCCATATCTAGATCTCTGGAGGAAAGTGGAGGAGGAAAGGTCTGAAGATATGGAGAAGAGATCTCGATTGTCAATAGAGAAGGGAGTCAGAGGGCCATTGCTCTGGTTAAGTAGGCAAAAGTCCCAGAGTGGGAGCAAAACTGTTGATTGGGGAAGATACGTGTCAGTAGATCTTCCACTCTGGAAGATAACCATTCAGAAGTGGTGAGGGTTTGAGAATCGATATTCTTGAAGGCCAGATTCATGGAGGAAATCCTAGCCATAGATTAAAAGGGACAAGTGTTGATAGATATTCTATTTCGGAATATTATCACACAGGGAAAAGAAATAATTTGAGAATTGAGATTCCCGAAGGACGAATCCATGGAGGAAATCCTGGTCGTAGGTTCATGGAGACAGGTGGCAACAAATCGTTAACTATGGAAGATTGAATTACGAAGGAAAGAGAGCTTTGATATTTCAAAACCTCGAAGTCCGGAATCGTGAATAGATCAGATTCGTTGATTTAGGAGGAGAAGATATGGTCAGTGGATTTGGAAGGGGTATATCTGAAGCATGATCTCAGACATACCATCAAGATCGGTAGATCGACGATCCCATAACATTTCGTGGATTAAAGGTACATGGAATTTAATAGCTAATCTATCAGTCATGTGAGGTCGTTGCCTAAGGTCACATGCAAGGAAGGGGCTAGTGAAAAGGATCTAGTGCCCTCAAAATGAATAGTGCCCAAAGTGTGCAGACAAAGGGTGCGGGTATCACAGGACCTCTGCCTAAAGGATGAAAAGGGGCATGTGTATAGTTGATTTGGATTCAATTAGGAGCTTGAAGAGTCAATTCAACTTAGAAGAAGGAAATATACTATATCGGGAGGTCACAAAACCCCAGGAGGCTAGGCGAGCTACATCAGGTGGTAAACTGAGATAATCTCGTAACATTAGATGATATCAGAGGTTCAACTTTGCACGCAAACAATAGGTGAAAGAGGCAGAGTAGTGATGCTTTGTGAGAAGGTTTTCTCACGTGCATAACAACAAAAATTCAAACAACCAGGTGAGATTTGAGATAAAATGGAGATGCTCTCAGATGTAGAGTGATTCGTAGGCTTTCCAGGAGGACAGGTAGAAGGTTAAAATTTCTACTGAAGGCCATAAGCATGGTTAAATAAAGGACCACCAGTAGAGGAGTAAAGATGAGATCGATAAAGAACTCAATGACGTAAGAGAAAGAGTGGATATGCTGACATTTAATATACAATAGGATGCTAAATTGCATTTGGTGTATGACTGGCCCATGAAGAAGAAGGTGAAATGGCATGTTCATAAATTGTTGTCAAAGGGACAACAAAGGATGTTGATAGTGTGGCCGAGGTATGTTAAATCCCTCAGAGGTGAAGAGGAGATGGTTCACACCTGTGAGCCAGAAGCTGGGAAGAGTCTCAGTGATGATGAGGAGAAGGAATCAATTAAGGATCTTAGGAACTGCCAAGAGGGAAGAAGTTGACTTTCAAGTTGTCAGGTGGGAAATGGAAGGAGATTAGTGGATGATATCATAAGATATGAGGAGAGCAGTAATGAAAGTCCAGATTTCTAGGTGAGTAATAAGATGGGATAATTGGAGGATCTCATAGAATTCCAGGAAGGCAGGGAGGAAATCCGATATTTCCAGGTGGGCAAGGGAGAAGAGATGAACTTAGCTAAGAGTTCAGATCAGCAAGGAAAGTTGATGCAGGAAGATCAGAGGAGAATTCAGATCATTGGAGGAATTGAGGTATTCCTACTGCATAGCCAAGTTGAGGCCAGAGCATGTGTTGCAGATGCAACAACAGAAGAAGAAGGAAAACCAACAATGGTTGTCATGATAAAGGAGCAGGTATCAAAATCCGCCCAAGGAGAAGAAGAAGAGGAGCACACAGTCGAGATGATGACTCAATGGGAGATATAATTAAGGATGTTGGAAGATTGGTTGGACAATCCAAAACAAGCAGATGGCTTCTAGAAGACAGTCACGCAAATTTTAGGAGAAGCGAATTCGACATAATTGCTCAAAATTTTCAGCCAGGAAGCTGAACAGGAAATGAATGCAGCACGGTATCTTGCAGCAGAAGAGGAAGCAAACAACATAGACTTTGTTGAAATGCATGAGGAACTAGAAACCCTGCAGAAAAGGGTCAAGATGTGAATTATGAAAATCTAATAGGCTAATTTAGAGACAAATGGATGAGCATGCTATTTCAAAGAGCAATTGGAGGAAGCTGGTGATGTACAAGTAGCAGAGCTGGAAGAAGAAACCTATCTGTCAGAGGAGGAAGCTGAGAAGTAGCTCAATGATGAGACTTTGAAACTGGAGTCTGTAGCAAGGTGGAAAACTAATGTCGCACGAGAATAAAATGATGTGGGGGATAAGGATTATCTACCCTTTGACGTGTTTGAGGAGGAAGTGCAACAGAGAAGACTGCATAAGAAGATCCAACCACCGGAGCATCTGGACAGGGTGATAGAGGAGATCAAGAAGTTGATGTTGAGGTCAGCAGAAGCAGTCAGCAAAGAGAAGCTGAACAAAAGAGAGCCTTCCATAGCAGTAGGTAAGAAACAAAAGGAATAGCAGCAACATCAATGACATAGCTGGAGAGAAGCAAGAGGACAACTCCAAGGGAGAGTTTGGTATCCAAGAGGATTTCAATACTGGAGAAGAGGAGCTCATGGTTTTCCCAGTAGTGGAGTATGATGTAGGATCATTGCTCCACCTTAGAAACGTGCCAGCATTCCACCACATCAATGTGCACTTCAGAGAAGGAGAGGCATTGACCCTCCCATTTTTAAATTCAAAATATGATCCTATAGGAATTTGCGTTGTAAGGTCATAAGAACTGAGCCATGCCTTTATACAGGTAGTGTATAGAGTTGACTTAAATGGTTGAGTGTAAGAAGATCTAGATCATAGTTAGGTCTGGATACAATCATTTATGTAATGAAGTCGTAGGAGTTTGGTGTCTTAACTGAGACAATAATGACACTAAGGTGATGGAGAGGATAAGCTCGTAGAGCCCTCATTTTGTAAAGGGAGAGAGAGATCTTAGTGGGGAGGTCAGATAGGAGAAGAAGAAGTCTAGAGAGGTATGATAGAAGAAGTAGAACTCAATATAGAGTTAGGTTAGGAGAACTCAAAAGAATTGGGACTCTGTTGAAGTCCATTTTTTTGTAAATATCTGTATAGACACATAGAGATAATAGAAAATAAGTTTTTCCTGCACATGGTGTGTTTATGTAATTTTGTTCATTGTTATGATTTTATATGCCATTCATTTTTTGAATGTATGAACTTGTGAATTATTGAATAAGTTTCAATTGTTTCTCTTCTTTGAGTTTTTGAGTGCAAGGAGTGCACATTTTCTGCAAGGAGTGAGTTGACAGAAGTAATTTTACCTTAGAAAAGATTAAGAGAGATAATGTTGAACCTTCATCAAAAAAAGTGCAAGGACTTGATAGAAATAACTCTATGTTGATTTCGTAAAGAGACAAAGTTATTGAACACTCTATAAGGAGAAGATATGCAAGGTGTGGATCGAGCAAGGAAAACACCAGGACGACGAGAAAAAATTATTTTCAATAAATCCTTCGGATCTAAGTTTCATGAAATCCCAGAAACGCAAGTAGTGCATTGCAGATCTAAATATTTGAGGAGATCAAGCTTAGACAGGATAATGCAAGGAGTGCGTGGGTGATGGACTTATTCTATGTCCTAAATATCAGAAGAGATAATGCTTTCAGAAGAACAAGAGAGACCCAGAGTAGTCGGGTTCACAGGAGGAAGCTCAAAGGCTGAAACCTTTGAACATAGACAAAAATCTTATGAGGTAGAAGAAGTCAAAAGATCAAGAGGAGGAGTGACAACAACCATCATATCGGTTGTGGAGAGGATCTTGGACCATTATATCTACGTCCAATGAATGAAGGAACCATAGAGCAGAGGGACAAATCTCATACGTTGGAACCGAGCGCAGAGGATCAACAATCATTGGATCTAGACGGAAGTGCATGAGAATTAATGTTGTGTACACATAGGAGGATAGACTTGTTAAAGTTATGAAGTCTCGAAGTCATTTGGGACCGTCCATCTGGGAAGACGCATGGAAAAAATCCATCAATTTCGGGTGGGAATTCTCCGGAAGGAATGAGCGCACATAACTTTGAAAATTTGAAATCCCAAAGAGCTGATGAACCGGAGGGGATATGAACCTTCATATTCATATGAACACGTGTCAGCGAATTTTAATATCAAGAGAAAGATAGGATATGGAATGTTGAAAGACCCAAACCCCAAATAGCCGAAGATCCGAGGGTCATCGATTTGCGAGGGGACAATTGTCAACATATCTGAGTCTGTGGCTTAGAGAACTTTGGGATAAATGAGGGCATAGGAGTTTGAGACTCTCAAAGCCTGAAGCACCGAAGAGCCGAAGACCCAAAGAGAATTTGGACCGTCAGATCCAGAAAGGGCACGTGGTGAAAGATCATGAAATTCAAGGGAAATCATTCCGGGAGAACCCAAAGGAGAAGGGTTTGAAATCACTAAAGCCCGAACAACCAAAGAAGATGATGGTCATTGATATAGGTTGTACAAGTGTCACCAGATCATGAACTTTGGAGGATCGTGCTCCGGGGTTTTTGAGAATTTGAGTTTCAGAAAGTTATAAAGCGTTAAAGCCAAAAGCATTGAGGGTTGTTGATCCCAAAGGAGAAACATGGATCATTGATCTATGAGGGGACATGTGGAGGACGAAGATTCATTCTATTGGATAACCATTGGATCATGGAGGATAAGTGTTAGACGAACCGACACTCTGGAGGTTTGTGTTTGTTGAGATTTGAGAAGTCCTGAAGGCCGAAGTCTCAGAAACGATGAGATTTGTTGATGTGAAGGTGGACACGCGATGCCAGATCTAGATCTCCGGAGGAAAGTGGAGGAGGAAAGGTCCAAATATCCAGAGAAGATATCTTGATTGTCAATTGAGAAGGGAGTCAGAGGGTCGTTTATTTGGTTGAGGAGGCCAAAGTACCAAAGCATGAAAACAATCCTTGATTGGTGAGGATGCATGTCATCATATCTTCCACTCCATAATATAACCAGTTAGCATTAGAGAGGGTTTGAGAATTGAGATTCCTGAAGACTGTATTTATGGAGGAAATCAAAGCCATATATTATGGGGGACAAGTGTCGATATATCTTCTACTCTAGAAGATTATCACACAGGGAAAAGCAGGAATTTCAGAGTTGATATTCCCGAAGGAAAGATCCATGGAGGAGATCCTAGCCACAGATTCAGGGAGACAGGTGGCAACAGATCGTTAACTCTCGAAGATTGGAGTACGGAGGAAAGTGAGGTTTGAGATTTCAAAACCCTGAAGTCCAAAATCGTGAATAGATATTATCCGTTGATTCATGGGAAGCAGATCGTGTCAATGGATTTGGAAGGGGTATATCTAAAGCATCAACTCAGACATATCGTCAATATCGAGAGATTGACGGTCGCATATAATTTCATGGATTAACCGTGTGTGTAATTTAACAGGTAATCGAGCGGTCATGTGAGGTCGTCACCCAAGGTCACATGCAAGGAAGGAGCTAGTGGAATAGAGATAGTGCCCACAAAAGGAAGAGCATCTAGAGTGCGCACATAGAGGGTTCGGGTATGACATGACCTGTTCCTAAAGGAGGTAAAAGGTCCTGTGTATAATTTATTTGGGTTCAATTAGGAGCTCGAAGAGTCAATTTGACTCAGAAGAAAGAATGATCCTAAACTGGAAGGTCGCAAAACCCTAGGAGGGTAGGGGGCCTTCATCAATTTGTCTATCTAGAATGAAGACCCAAATGGGCACAATCCATCCTACTAGTAGCTAATGATCTTGCATATGATATTTGTGATCCTAGAGGACGAGATCCAAATATCAGGGAGATCCACATGATCTAAAATTAATATAACCAATAATTCATATGCATTACTACATGTTTCACGTATTCAACCCCCATAGCTATGCAGAGGCTAATGAGAATATGTATTGGAAAACTGCCATAAATGATGAGGATTTGGATTTTCTTCATTTGAATTAGAGAAAGTGGATAGATAAGGAAATAACATTGGTGCATTTACTTCATCATATTTGTACATGCATATGCATCTTCATCAAAACCTTCAATGAGCATAGATTTCAAGCCTTGCGAGGTGTCGTTGGAGTGAAGAACACAGTTTCTCGGAAGCTGTCCTCCTCTTTTTTATCATTGTATCTTGAGGGGAGGGGGTTTCCCATGAGGTTTTTCATCTTCCTCTTTATTTTTGTTCTTTTTTTTTAATAAATTCATTATAAAATGGATTCCTAAAACATATTCTTGTCGGGACCCATTCATACTCCCTAGCAGTCATTTAAGGAAATTTTGGAGATATTACACACCCACCTAGTATTTCACATCGTATGTTTATTTGTCTATGTTGAGTATTCCCATGGTCTGAGATATTCCTCCCTATATGACATATTCTCCCTTAGATGAGGGTGCCACCTCCTCTTTAGTGAGTAATCAGTTATATATGAGTTAGACTAGTGGATTCATGCCATGAATGGAAACCTCTATATTATCAGCAAGTGTTGCATGCTCACCTTGGGATTATCACCAGGAGGGAACACTCACCTTTGGATCATCACCAAGGGCGGGGACACTATATACATGAGACTACGAGGTTACACCACATGTGCGTTCATGATATTCTCTCAACTCTACTTGTATGATCCAATTAATTGATGACTGCATGGTTAGTTAGCTAGGACTAGGTGGCAGATACTCGAGGCTTTATATCAATGTATGTCAACATGTCTCTAGAATAATACTATTGATAAGTAGTTGTATCATGTAGCTTATATATATTGTATAGTATTCACTCTTTGAGTGTGGAATAGTGGTTAATACAGTTCTTTATTCTGTCTCTCCAATTCTTCTCTTCTTCTCTCAGCTTTGCATGTTTTTTGTTTATTTTTTCTAGCTAGATTATTTGTGTAGATATCACCAAAATTTTAGAATCCTTATTCAATAAAGTGGACCCTTTTACATTAAATAACTATCCATTTCTATCTAATGAGACTTATTCAAAGAAGAGTTTTACATACACTAATTGACTAAAATAAATCCTACACAAACTAAAGTATGTAGGTTAGGGTAGGACCCTAATAATGATAGGAGAATTATAGAAGTATCTATTTTCTTTATCCAACTTTTATTTATCTTGTATATTATACCAAGTTTTCATCCATAGACGAGATTCTTGAGGACTCACGAAGTAGAGAGATAAAAAATAAAAATATTGTAGAGTTTGATTTATGCAACCATTGATTATGGGTCTCAATAGAAGTAAAATTAAAAGTAGTCCATTGATGCATTTTGAAATGAATATGACAATCTTACTTGGAGAGAAAGAG
>ML828779.1:40420-59050 GCA_009831015.1 Picea engelmannii | reverse complement strand
GGGATCGTACACAAGCCTCACAAACCAATACAAAAGAATATAATGGAGTTATTTGAGGGGAAGGAATAAATAATCGTGAAAAGTTGCATGGATTTAGGAAAGATGTATTTGAGGGAAAGAAATCAACAACCTCTTAGCTCTGGGACCTTACATGAGCCATGCTTACGAACCTACTATCCATATATGTCTTCTCTATCGTATATCTCTAGTCATCAACATGATACAGGTCATTACCTCAAAGATATGTGACCCTACCTTACAATATATCTCTTTGAAGGGAAGAAACAAAGGCCTCATGTAAAAGATATATTTCAAAGTATTTTAATTCCCTAACTCCCTCCACTTATCAAACACCTAGTAATGAAGGAAATAATAAATAATTTTCCAGTAACAATGAGTAAATTTATTGGTACCACGGGTATCTTTACAGGAATGTCTTTCCCAAAAGGTGTCTTCACCAAATGACATAACCCACCCATTATGGATGAGGTATGGAGTTGTGAATACCAAAGAGAAAGGATAAGACACAACACTTTCAATATACTAAAGATTAGGACCTTACCTCCATGAGATTAGGTAAGTATAACACCATTTTATTCCCTTATTTTCTTTATGTTCCCGAATGGCTAAGAAAATGGGATGACCTTTCCTTAAAAAAAATTGTTTATGAGAATACCAAGTTGGGGATTGGATGAGACAATTGTTGTTTCATAGATATCCTAGTTTAATATATTTATTGTGATATAGGCGGATCTCTTTTATTCCCTCAATAAGGAAGGAAGAAAGGGATGCCATGATTAGAAACAAATTTCTCTACCAATATTATCTGATTCTTCTCAAAAAATAGAAAGAATTGGGAGTGTTGTTCACCATTGAAGCACTATGTGAGAACTTGGGTTTTTTGTACAACCCAACGTGTGGTTGACATTTGTTTATTTTATTGATGTACAAGATTGATCCCTAAACAAACAACTCATAGAGGCTTCATTCAAAGGGGAACATGTGACTATTTTCACTTGATAGCATCCACTCCCTATCACCCCATATGGTCGGATTTGTCTTTGCTAGGACATAACCAAGACCAAACCAAGGAACAAACAATAAACTAGATAGCATGGGATGCATGCACATGACACAAGGTGGAGATTCATCATCATTCCTCCCCAAATAGAGTCGACCCTAGAGATTTTTTCCATCCCCAATAAAGTGAAGAAAAGAAGGATAAGTTAAGATAGAAATAGTCCTTTTAATTAGTACCTTCCAAAACAGGTAATATAGCAATAGAGACAATGTAATACAACCTACAAAATGATATTACCTTGTACATTTTACAAAACATTTAAAAAGTGTTTCCAAAGTTCTCTAAAATATATAATTAAATGTAATATTTATAAAATTAAAAACCTTTTTTAAATTATTAAAAAATTATATTTCAATTTTCTTATTCATTCATGGGGAAGTGATATGACTAAATACCCTTGTTGGTGAGATCTAGTTTTTGAATATTTTTTAGAACAATTTATAAATTTATTTGTCATTGGCCACTTCAACCTCTCACATTGCACTTTGTCTGACACTGCATTGCAATTGGGGCTTGCATTCCATCCCCTGTAGATCAAACCACATTCATAGAGATTGTTCTCCACCTTACAAACATAATGTTCTCACACAAGATTAAGACAATTAAGAACTACATATTCCAACACTCTCCCTTAATGAATACTTGGCTTAATCTCCATTGTTACTTCACTTCTGTTGCTTCCACAAAACTTCCACTGATGTCATCTTCATTATGGCTTCCACATTGCCATCTGCTTCTCTTTGAATAGGATTTTCTCACTATGGGCTTTATCCTTCAAGTTTTTACTTCTTCCTCTTGTACCTGCATAAACTGGTTACTGCAAACAAATGATCATTGATGTCCATATAAAAATAAATCCAACTATCGAGATACATGGGTACCATCCACTATACTCTCCAGTTCTCTAGGAATATTTTTCACCTATATCGTTTATCAACATATTAGGTTCTCCCTTAATCATAACTTGGTCCATCACATTATGAGATAAATCCATCTCACAGTCCCCCCCTTAATCGAAGATTCAATTTCTCTGACTCAACATCAAGCTTAGGCTACGAGTAAACCTGTCACCCCCATACCTCTCACATTGGTCTATTCCACAACTTGATCCACATCCTCTCTATGCATAATAGGATAACTATGTGTGAAAACGCACCACAACATGTCTTCCTGAATAGCAGGGATTACAACAAACACGGGGAACTAACTTGCCTATGATGAGGCAATACAAATTGGAAAAAAAGTCTCGGGTGTAGGTACAATCAATCATGCACCATCTGCATCGCATATGCATCATTAATTTAGGTACAACAAGCATCTAAAAATGATTTACATCAACACAAAGGTTACCAACTATATGTCCAATATACAAGCCCACTCCCACTCACATCTCAGGAATCTTTGTCTTCGTCATTGGTATGTCAATTCAATGATTATCTTGAATATCCATGTTTCATCTATTATATGTTAGAGTGGCTAATTCTAACAAAAATAATTGTTACCATATTTAGTTAGCTAAGATCAATAAGGTTCAATACATTATTAGAAATTCCAAGACATTAATTTTATTTTTTTTATCACAGTAACATCAATAACATCAAAGGTATGATTTTGTCTACATATCATTGTAGCTATAAATAGGCTGGCCATCACCTATCAAGAAATAAATATATTGTAGGCAGGAGAAACCTCCCCAACATAAGCCAATGCTAACCCCTTGACACACCAATATTTTCCTCGATAGACGAAACTACGATAGAAGGAAGGTACATCGACTCCCCGAGCAGATCTTCTGCTTCAGGAATACTATGTGAACGCCACGTTCAGACATCTAATGAATGGGTAAAAATAACCATATTTTGTCCCTCCTGACAACGAAAGAGAGACTTACGTTCTTCAAATATGACATCAATGATCTGAGCAACTTCGATTCTGTTGGTCATGTCGGTCATGGTTGTGACTTTGTAGTTCACAGTTTTGCAAATAACTCCTCCCACATAAACTGCTTCAATTCAATAAAAGAAGTCAAAATAATATATCCTGACTGAATATGGACCTCCAACTTAATGGGCATGTCAACCAACCATTGTATAATTTTAACAAAATCAATGATTACTCGACAAGGGATACATTGTCCACGCTATTGTGCACAATTCAGGTAATTCCAATTTAATGATCCTCAACTTCGTTGGTTCCTTTATCGCTAGTCTCAATTTCTTCTTCAGTAAACTTCGTTGGTTCCTTTATCGGTAGTGTCAATTTCTTCTTCATTATCAAATTCAGCCACATCATTTTTTTTCAAATCAGTTGCACATCAACACACAAAACAAAAAAACGTTGTGTATAGTCCTAAAGAACCACGAGGTCAAGCATGCAAGCTCAACCTTCAACCAATTATGCCACTTAGCAACACTGCAACGAAGTCTCAATCCCATCATATTCACCAAAATGGAATCCACAAGAAACACTAAAGTTATCTTTCTACGCGGTTCTGTTCTCCAGCAAACTAGAGATCTCTCCCTCACACAGAGTCATGCAAAAATATTCACATATAAAACACACGATTTCTCTACTCTCCCATGTTCCTGGGCACTACCATGAGGTAGTAATGCCCAATCCTTCTCTCTGATACCATATTAAAACGAGAGAGTTGAATATTATACATAAATAATGGTGTCAATCACCATCTTGAATTAATGTAATGAATACATATAAATACAACAAATTACAACAAGCTTGTTTAAAGATAAATATCACACAATAACTCAATTGAGACAATATCTCAACCTCAAACTATTATTTTACTCTTATTTGGAGAGAATCTCTCTCACAACCAATTATTTAACAATATCTTAAAACCGTAGGATCAAACCACTCTCTTACAGATTGTTCTCTACTTTACAAACATAATGCTCACATACAAGAGTAAGACAAGTAAGAATTACATATTCTAACATGCAGTGCACGAGTAGGACGTGTGCATTGTGCACTTCCATATGACAGTGCATGAACCACACACATGTAAACCAACAATATTTCATATATTTTTTTTTTGTAAGTAAGATTTATATAAAAATCCTTCAAAAAACCATAGTTACAAAAGTCATCCAGAGGTCTGGACTGAAATAACTGAACTACCCCAAGGGGAAACTAGTTCATCCAACCGGTAATAGTAAAGGCATATGTTTTAAGCTACCAGTCTTAGAAATGATAAAACTTAAACATAAAAAATTAAACAAATAAACAACATATCAAGCATGGTCTTGGCCTCCATGAGGAAAAATAAAGTCAAACATTTGGCTAAAATGCCATGAGGACACCTGTGTCAGTCATGCAGTTGGCCTGAAGCACGATGATGCGAACTGGGAGGTGGCGAAAATCGTTGGTCAACAACCTCCTCTTCAACAATTTTTCCTCCCCACTCCATGTGCTCATGCATGGCAATGCTCGTGTCACTGCCCTCCCTTCTGACTTCAACCAATGTACCACTCTCTTCCATGGCCTCATGCATGGTCATTTCTGTGTCATTGTCATCACCAAGAACTTCTTCTTCGATAGGTGTACCTCCCTCATCGATGGCCACATGCATGGCAAGGCCCAAATCATCTTCATCGCCAACCCCTGTAGCATCTACTCCTCCCTCCCCTGAGTCCCCTCTGTTTCCTTTCACTGCGGCTTCGCCTGCTTCTGGTGTAGAGTGGTAAACCCCCTACAGAGTGGAGAGCATTTGCAGGAGTGTTGAAGCCTTTCCATCCTTGATTTCTAGTCAAAACTAGAGGTCATCCAGGCCTCGTCACAGCTCAAATACCAAACCTTGCAGGATAACGATGTTGTCTTGCAGATGTGAGGTCTGGTACTGAGTCAGAAAAAGAGTGAGGGCCTGTTTGTGGCCCAAGGAGATTTGGTCTCGCTCCCAGGTGAGGTTGACTGGAAGAGTTATCTTGTTGGCCAGGTGTGCTCACTGGTGAATTTTGGGGGATTGTAGGAGGCGGTAATGAATACAAGGCCAGGTCGAAAGAGGGTCATCGGTGGAAACCCAGTGAATTGTTAGAGAGGGCAAGCCATTCTAGCCGAGTAGTGGAGGGGGAGGAGAGGAACGAGAGGTTACTAGGACCTTGTTGTGACGATGACAGAGAGGAGTGCGAGGAAGAAGAAGCAGGTGACAAGGTAGGGGATGGTGTAGGCCACAGTCTGAGAGCCACTTGCGGCTGGCTTGGCTGCCAAGCGGAGCCGCACCTTGATTTTCCTTTTTGAATTGGAATTCTGGTGACACTTAGGGAGAATGCAGGCATAGGGAGGAAGCATAGGTAATGGAGGGAACCTCTACAAATTCCACTCGCAGTAGGCATGGCATCGAGGCAGATGAAGGAAGAAAAGGTGCATGCACAAAGTAAATTTGATTTCATGGCGTTCTACCATCGAAAAGATAGCAAGATGAGGCTAGGCGCACCGAGAGTAATGGTTCTTGGGCCATCATGAGCTAGGCTTAAATGCAAGAGGATGGTGGGATGGTGTGACATGCTCTTGTCACATGGCCATCTCCATGCTGGCCACTTCACACCCCCTCCATATGACATCTGTCTCACAGTAGCACCCCATCCAGGGGAACAATATTTCATATTAATTGCAAGAACAAAGAGAATAAAATGATAGACTACAAAGTTTTAAAAACAATTTGCCTGGATTATCAATTTTGAACCTCAAAGTTTCTCAATAGCCTTTAGGTACATCGACTATATTATACATACGTGGATAGGCGAGATTGAATGAAGAATGATTTGTATTGGGGTTGTAGTTTTGAAATCCCCCACCGACTATGAATAAATTGTAGCCATGGATGTGAATGAGATGATTTTTGAATCCCATAATGCCTGTGTCCTTCAAAACCAACTTCATGTTTACGTTGTAAGGAATTCAATTAAAAAATGGATTCATGTTGATGGAGATATTATTAGCCATGTAGTTGAACTCCAAATATGGCTTGTTGAGAAAATCGCGGGACAAAACTCCACTATTGTTGTTGTAGGAAGCCTAGAGAAGCGCATGTTTGGGAAGAATAATGGACTAGTGGTTTACGGATGCAACAATTCTTCCCCTAGTATCCTTTACACATCTCACCCAGTGGACAATATTGTATATTGAGTCCCACCATGAAGAACAAACGAGTGTTGATATCCTTGGGGACTATGGAGGGATATGGGTGAGAATTCAAAATTTTCAAGTTGTATCTGAACTTTGTGGCATTGTTTGTGTGTCTCATGTCGATGAAATTTGGCGTGATTTGCAGATTTTCCAAACTAGACCTTAATGATCTTGAGTACTATAATATTGATGTGGTTTTACTTTTATCGAATGGGATTTTCGAGGTAACATATGGTCAGGATGCCATGATATATTTTCCATTTGGTTGTTTGGATTCCACAATAACAAATGTATTCTGGCTAGAGGCTAAGACGATGTAATCGGTTTTGTAAGGATTTGTTCTATTGTTCATCGCCTTGAATTCCAAATTAACTGTGATTATATGTGTAACTCGCTTTCTAAATAATATCATACCTGGAAAACTGGACACTCACTACAACTGAGCCAATGACATGGAGAAATAACATTCCTTACCTTTTTAAACCTTGGAGAGCACAAGGGAGAGGCATCCCAAGGGACCAGTCTTTTAGGCTGTGTATTTTCCTGCTTCACGATCATACCCTGACAACATGTCCTTCCTTTTTCCCCTTTTCACAAGCTTGTTGAGGGTGGTGAATGCTACTTACAGGAGGTGGCTACAAGGACCACATACTTTCCGTCAGTTTTCTATGAATTCCTTTAGCAACGACCTGCACAAGGAAGAAACAATACAATGATAGGTATTCTCAACATATTGATGACTTTATTTCTCAATAACATGACTCTCATCTACTTCCCTACTTGTGTATTACTTACCTATCACTGACTTCGATGGTTGAGTTATTCCCATTGCATCGTGTAAATAAGGGCAATGTTTTGCATAGTGGTATGAGACTCTTTCTCCATCATCATCCTATGAGAAGTATCTATCAATGGTGGTCGAATCTCTAGTGGGTAGCATCAATGAGGAACTCGTCTAAGACATGAGTCGTTCTGACCTTAAGCCAACCTTCCTTTGTTTTCCAATGACGCTTTTTTTTCATTTTTTTTTCTGAGTGACACTATTTTTTAGATGTGTTATGTTTTTAAAATTGACATAAAATATTTTTTTATTTTATTTTTGTAAATTGATATAAAATTTGTTTTCCTCTTTAAAGATTTTATAAAAATAACAAAAATCATTCAACATATTCAATGGGTACATTTCCCTTGGGTACAACTAATTCCCTCGGGTGCTTTTCACTACCATCCTCATGCCCTCTAGGCCATTGATGCTACAAATTCTTCTTCCCATATCTGAAATTGGCCATATCCTCATATAGGAAATTGACCATATCAGCAATTGGTAATCATCGTGATGGAAAGCCTGGTGCTAAAGAGCTCCTCCTATAGAGGGGATGGAAGACATCAGTTTGTTAGGTATCTATCTATGCTTCCTATATTTCTTCCTTCCTTTCTCAATTGGAATAACAATATTTATGAATCACTTTAACCCTTGGCTACACTAATGAAGGGCTTGGAGAGAGAATTCCTTGTATGTTGTTTTAGATTGTGATTGTAAATAGAGTAATTCTTATGTATTTATAGGTTTTTCTAGATTGTTCTTGTTCAATTTTTTAATATGTTGTATGGAAGATACCCCCTCATCTATTACCATTCCTCATTGATTAACATCAAGTCTAGACTAGGAATAGTTTTTTTGGTTATATAATCAAAATTATTTTGATTACAATGTTATATTCATGCTCTTGTTATTATACTCATGGATTTATGACACTGATGAGAGTAGGGTTCATATTCTCAACGGACATTAAAACATAATTGGAGAAATACGTACAATGTATTGTCAAGGTTATTATTACGAAGGAAAGGTATATCTGTAATGAAATCCCAGTGCGTACACTCTACAATTTATATAATTCTAGTGCATTGTAGTGGGTTCTTATGAAAAACTTAGGGGATTTTACGTGTTCAAGACACCCATGTTTTTGTTTGGGTTCTAATGAGCATTTGCATGCAAGTATTTTTTTTTATGGATTTTCTTCATGTACACTTTATGACCTCTCGTTGTTATTTTTTCTTTGCAATCATGTAAAAAAATGGCAACGAATGATTTTCCTATAATTCCATGGTGAATTCTATGGAGTTGGATTAAGTATTCAAATGGTTCAGGAATTTTCGAAGATCTTCCATCACATAGGGCCCCATTTTACATCAATGTCATCCACATACCTCACCCACCAATCTCGTTTTAAGTTGAGGGAGCCAAGTGGTTTTTTCTAGAAGTTATCCATAAATAAGTTGGCATTGCCACTCTGGACATTTTCTCATAATGCTCACCCTAGAAGAAAATAAAGTGGATTTTAGGTATGTGTTGTCTTCAAGCCTATCATTGCCTCATTTATAAGAATCATGGGGAATAGTGAGACCATGTCAAATATCAAGAGGATATCATCAATTTTAATATTGTGCCTTTGATTCAAGTTCTTCTTTTTTCAAAGTTATCCATAAATAAGTTGGCCTTGACACTCCGCATGTTTTCTTATAATCCTCACATTTTCTCTAAACTTTGAATTACTTCTGCAAATGTTTTACAAACCTAGTTCCACATAAAACCTATACCACTAGAAGGTAAAAGAAAGGAATTACAACAAGTTTACCCAAGAGTTGAGGTAGAGTTTACGACACCTTGCTGTATGCAATATTTTTATGCGTGAGGCTACTCAGAGTCTCCAATGGCATCTTCATACACAATAAATTCTAATAATAACTAGGAAATAATCATAGAGGTACCATGGCCACAAGACTATAGCACCGTGGTGAGTTCCACGATTTCCATTCTACTGAGGAAATAAGAGACAAGAAGAAGCTTCTCAGCTTCCCTCTTAGCTTCCTCATATCATATTTCATATATGATTTATGAACCAAATTCTGAAGTACATGAGAATTAATTTGTGATGCAGGAGCATCGCTCCACCTCAGCAATGTGCCAACATTCTAGCACATCAACGCGAATTTCAAAGAAGGAGAGGCATTGACCCTCCCATTTTTAAATTCAAAATCTGATCCTATAGGGATTTGTGCTGTAAGGTCGTAAGAACCGATCCATGCCTTTTTATAGGTAGTGGATAGGTTCTCCTTAAATGGTTAACTGTAAGCAGATGTAGATTGTAGTCAGGTATGGATAATCATTTATGTAATGAAGCCATAGGAGTATGGTGTATTAACTAAGACAATAATGACACTAAGGTGGTGGAGAGGATAATCTCGTAGAGCCCTTGTTTTGTAAAGGGAGAGAGGGATCTTAGTAGGGAGGTCAGATAGGAGAAGAAAAACTCGAGAGAGGTCTGATATCAAAAGAAGAACTCGTGATAGAATTAGGTTAGAAAAACTAGAGAGAACTGGGACTCTGTTGAAGTCCAGTTTTTGTAAACATATGTATAGACACACAAAGATAATAGAAAATAAGTTTTTCCTGCACATGGTGTGTTTATGTATTTATGTTCATTGTTATGCTTTTATATGTCATTCATGTTTTGAATGTATGAATTGGTGAAGTATTGAATACATTTCAATTTTTTCTCTTCTTTGGGTCTTTAAGTGCAAGGAGTGCACATAGTCCGCAAGGAATGCATTGACAGAGGTGAGTTAACCTCAAAAAATATCAAGACAGATAAAGTTGAACCTTCATCAGCAGAAGTGAAAGGAGTGAACAAAAAGAACTTTGTGTTGAGTTTGTAAAGAGATAGAGTTATTGAATACTTTGTAAGGTGTGAATCGAGCAAGGAAAATGCGAGGGTGAGAAGAATTTATTTTCGAGAAATCCTTCATATCTGAGTTTGATGAAATCCAAGAAACAAAAAGAGTGTGTGGAAGATCGAGATATTCGAGGAGATCAAGCTCAGAAGGGATGATGCAAGGAGTGTGTAGGTGATGGACTTATTCGAAGTCCTAAATATCAAAAGAGATAACTCTTCCATAAGCACAAGTGAGACCCAGAGTAGTTGGGTTCCCAAGAGGAAGCACAAAGGCCGAAACCTTTGAACACTGACAAAAATCTTCCAAGGAAGAATAATTTAAAATATCAGGAGGAGGAGTGACAACAACCATCATATCAATTGTGGAGAAGATCCTGGAACATTAAATCTACGTCCATTGAATGAAGGAAGTGCATAGGAGAGGGACACATCTCATATGTTGGATCTGAGTGCAGAGGATCAACAATCATTGGATCTAGATGGAAGTGCACAAGCCTTAACGATGTGTACACGCAGGATGGTAGACTTGTTAAAGTCCTGAAGTCCCAAAGTCATTTGGGACCATCCATCATCTCGGTGGACGCATGGCAAAAATCCATCAATTTTAGGTGGAAAATCTTCAAAAGGAATGAGCGCACACAAGTTTGAAACTTCTAAAGCCCAAAGAGCCGAAGAACAGGAGAGAATATGAGTCATCAGATTCAGAGGAACAGGCGTCGGTGAATCGTAATATCAAGAAACGACAGGGGATAGAATGTTGAAACACCACAACCCTTAATAGTAGAAGAGCTGAGGGTCGTCAATCTACAAGGGGACAATTGTCAGCAGATATGAGTCTCCATGTGAAACCAATCTTGGAGAAATGAGGGCATACGAGTTTGAGACTCCTGAATCTCGAAGCATCGGAGAGCCGAAGATCCGAAGAACTGAAGAATCGAAGAGAATCTGGACTGTCATATCCAGAAAGGGCACGTGGAAAAAGATCGTGAACTCTGGGTGAAATCAGAACAAGAGAACGTGAAGGAGAACGATTTGAAATCATTGATTCTCAAACATTCGAAGTGAAAAATAGTTGTTGATCTAGGTTGCATAGGTGTCACATGATTCTGAACTTCAGAGGATCATACTCTGGGGTGTTTTAGAAGTTGAGTTTTAGAAAGTTCTGAAGCATCGAAGCTCGAACCATTAATGGCCATTGATGCCAAAGGAGAAACATGGATCTTTTATCTACAAGGGGACACATTGAGGAAAGAGATTCATTTAGTTGGATAACCGTTGGATTAGGGAGGACAGGTGTTAGAGGATTTGACACTCTGGAAGTTTGTGTTTTTTGAGATTTGAAAACTCCTGAAGGCCGAAGTTCTAGAAACGATGAGAGTCATCAATGTCAAGGTGGAAACACATCGCCATATCTAGATCTACAGAGGAAAGTGGAGGAGGAAAGTTCTAAAGATATGGAGAAGAGATCTCGATTGTCAATAGAGATAGGAGTCAGAGGTCCATTGCTCTAGTTAAGTAGGTGAAAGTCCTAAAGTGAGAGAACAATTGTTGATTGGGGAAGATACGTGTCAGTAGATATTCCACTCTAGAAGATAAACAGTTAGCAGTGGTGAGGGTTTGATAATTGAGATTACCGAAGGCCAGATTCATGGAGGAAATCCAAGTCATAGATTAAGGGGGACAAGTGTCGATAGATATTCTACTTCAGAATATTATCACACAGGGAAAATAAATAATTTGAGAATTGATATTCCTGAAGGATGAATCTGCGGAGGACATCTTGGCTGTAGGTTCATGGAGACAGGTGGAAAAAAATCGGTAATTCTGGAAGATTGAATTACGGAGGAAAGAGAGCTTTGATATTTCAAAACCTCGAAGTCCGTAATCGCGAATAGATCATATTCGATGATTCAAGAGGAGTAGATATGGTCAGTGGATTTGGAAGGGGTAGATCTAAAGCATCAGCTCAGACATACCATCAAGATCGGTAGATCGAGGATCCCATACCATTTCGTGGATTAAAGGTACGTGGAATTTAATAGCTAATTGATCAGTCATGTGAGGTCATTTCCCAAGGTCGCATGCAAGGAAGGGGCTAGTGAAAAGGATCTAGTGCCCTCAAAATGAAGAGTACCCAAAGTGTGCAGACCAAGGGTGTGGGTATCATAGGACCTGTGCCTAAAGGATGAAAAGGGGCCTGTGTATAATTGATTTGGGTTCAATCAGTAGAATAAAGAGTCAATTCAACTCAGAAGAAGGAAATATACTATACCGGGAGGTCACAGAACCCCAGGAGGCTAGGCAGGCTACATCAGGTGGTATCAGAGCCTAATTTTCTTTGCAAACAACATACAGGAAGGAGGTAAACTGAGATAATCTGGTAAGATTATATCATATCATAGGTTCAACTTTGCATGCAGACAACAGGTGAAAGAGGCATAGTACCGATGGTCTGTGAGAAGGCTTTTTCAAGTGCACAACAACAAAAATTTAAACAACCAGGTGAGCTGTGAGAGAAGATGGAGATGCTCTTAGATGTAGAGTGATTCGTGGGCTATCTAGGAGGGCAGGTAGAAGGTGAAAATGGCTACTTAAGGCCATAAGCATGGTTAAATAAAGGACCGCCAGTAGAGTATTAAAGATGAGATCGATAAAGAACTCAACAAGGTAAGATAAAGAGCAGATCTGCTGACATTTAAAATACAACATGATGCTAAATTGTATTGGGTGTATGACTACCCCATGAAGAAGAAGGTGAAATGGCATGTTCATAAATTGTTATCCAAAGGAAAACAAAGGCTGTTGAGAGTGTGGCCGAGGTATGTTAAATCCCTCAGAGGTGAAGAGGAGATGGTTCACACCTGTGAGCCAGAAGCTGGGAAGAGTCTCAGTGATGATGAAGAGAAGGGATCAATTAAGGATATTAGGAACTGCCAAGAGGGAAGAAGTTGACTTTCAAGTTTCCAGGTGGGAAATGGAAGGAGATCAGTGGATGATATCATAAGATGTGAGGAGATAAGTAATGAAAGTTCATATTTCTAGGTGAGTAATGAGATGGCATACTTGGAGGATCTCCTCATAGAATTCCAGGAAGGCAGGGAAGAAATCCCATATTTCTAGGTGGGCAAGGGAGAAGAGATGAACTCAGCTAAGAGTTCATATCAGAAAAGAAAGTTGATGGAGGAAGATCATAGGAGAATTTCGATCATTGGAGGAATTGAGGTATTCCTGCCACATAGCCAAGTTGAGGCCATAACATGTGTTGAAGATGCAACAACAAAAGAAGAAGGACAACCAATGGTGACTGTCGTGATAAAGGAGCAGGTATCAGAATATACCCAAGGAGAAAAAGAAGAGGAGCACACAGTCTAGATGCTCACTCAATGGGAGATATAATTAAGGATGTTGGAAGATTGGTTGGACAATCCAGAACCAGCAGATGGCTTCTAGAAGACAGTCACACAAATTTTAGGAGAAGCGCATTCGACACAATTTCTCAAAATTTTCAGCCAAGAAGATGAACAGGAAATGACTGCAGCATGGTAGCTTGCAGCAGAAGAGGAAGCAGGCAACATAGACTTTGTTGAACGGCATGAGGAACTGGAAACCCTAGAGAAAAGGGTCAAGATGTGAATTATGCACATCTAATAGGCTAAGTTAGAGTTAGATGGAGGAACATACCAGCTCAGAGAGAAATTGGAGGAAGCTGGTGATGTACAAGTAGAGGATCTAACAGAAAAAAACCTATCTGTCAGAGGAGGAAGCTGAGAAGCAGCTCAATGATGAGACTGTGAAACTAGAGTCTGTAGCAGGGTGGAAAACTAATGTCGCAGGAGAAGAAAATGACGTGGGGGATAAGGATGATCTACCCTTTGACGTGTTTGAGGAGGAAGTGCAACAAAAAGGACTGCATAAGAAGATCCAACCACTGGAGCATCTGGACAGGATGATAGAGGAGATCAAGCAGTTGATGTTGAGGTCAGAAGAAGTAGTCAACAAAGAGAAGCTTAACAAAAGACAGCCTTCTGTAGCAGTAGGGAAGAAACAAAAGCAATAGTAGCATCATCAACGACATAGCTAGAGAGAAGATTTCAAGACTGGAGAAGAGGAGCTCATGAGCGGGAGCTCATGATTTTCATAGCAGTGGAGTATGATGCAGGATCATTTCTCCACCTCAGGAACGTGCGAGCATTCCACCACATCAGTGTGCACTTCAGAGAAGGAGAGGCATTGACCCTCCCATTTTTAAATTCAAAATATGATCCTATAGGGATTTGTTTTAAGGTCCTAAGAACCGAGACATGGCATTATATAGGTAGTGTATAGAGTTGACTTAAATGGTTGAGTGTAAGAAGGTCTAGATCATAGTCAGGTCTGGATACAATTATTTATGTAATGAAGTCGTAGGAGTATGGTGTCTTAACTGAGACAATAATGACACTAAGGTGATGTAGAGGATAAGCTCGTAGTTCCCTCATTTTGTAAAGGGAGAGAGAGATCTTAGTGGGGAGGTCAGATAGGAGAAGAAGAACTCTAGAGAGGTCTGATAGAAGAAGTATAACTCAAGATAGAGTTAGGTTAGGAGAACTAGAGAGAACTGGGACTCTGATGAAGTCCATTTTTTGTAAACATCTATATAGACACACAGAGATAATAGAAAATAATTTTTTCCTGCACATGGTGTGTTTATGTATTTTTGTTCATTGTTATGATTTTATATGTCATTCATTTTTTGAATGTATGAACTTGTGAATTATTGAATAAGTTTCAATTTTTTCTCTTCTTTGAGTTTTTGAGTGGAAGGAGTGCACATTGTCTGGAAGGAGTGCATTGACAGAGGTGATCTTACCTCAGAAAAGATTAAGAGAGATAATGTTGAACCTTCATCAACAAAAGTGAAAGGGGTTGATAGAAATAACTCTATGTTGATTTTGTAAAGAGACAAAGTTATTCAACACTCTATAAGGAGAATATCTGCAAGGTGTGCATTGAGCAAGAAAAACACTAGGATGGTGAGAACAATTTCTTTTCAATAAATCCTTCGAATATAAGTTTGATGAAATCCCAGAAATGCAAGGAGTGCATGGAAGATCGAAATCTTTGAGGAGATCAAGATTAGATGGGATAATGCAAGGATTTCCTAGGTGATGGACTTATTCTAAGTCCTAAAGATCAGAAGATATAATGCTTTCAGAAGAACAAGAGAGACCCAGAGTAGTCGGGTTCACAGGAGGAAGCTCAAAGGCTGAAACCTTTGAACACTGACAAAACTCTTATGAGGCAGAAGAAGTCAAAAGATCAAGAAGAGGAGTGACAACAACCATCATATCGGTTGTGGAGAGGATCCTAGACCATTAGATCTATGTCCAATGAATGAAGGAAGCATAGAGGATAAGGACATATCTCATCCATTGGATCTGAGCGCAGAGGATCAACAATCATTGGATCTAGACGAAAGTGCATGAGCTTTAATGTTGTGTACACGTAGGAGGATAGACTTGTTAAAGTTATGAATTTTTGAATTCACTTGGGACCATCCATCATGTGGGAAGACATGTGGAAAAAATCCATGAATTTCAGGTGGGAATGCTCCAGAACGAATGAGCTCACATAGGTTTGAAAATTCGGAAGCCCAAAGAGATGAAGAACCGGAGGGAATATGAACCTTCATATTCATATGAACACATGTCAACGAATTTTAATATCAAGAGAAAGACGGGGGATGGACTGTTGAAAGACCCAAACCCCAAATAGTCGAAGATCTGAGGGTCGTCAATCTGCGAGGGGACAATTGTCAGCATATCTCAGTCTGCGGCTTAGAGAAATTTGGGAAAAATGAGGGCATAGGAGTTTGAGACTCCCAAAGCCTGAAGCATTGAAGATCCGAAGATTCAAAGCGCCAGAGAGTCGAAGACCCGAAGACCCAAAGAGAATATGGACCATAAGATCCAGAAAGGGCATGTGGCGAAAGATCATGAAGTTCAGGTGAAATCATTCCGGGAGAACCCAAAGGAGAAGGGTTTGAAATCACTGAATCCCGAACTACCAAAGAAGATGATGGTTGTTGATCTGGGTTGGACAAGTGTCACTAGATCATGAAGTTTGGCGGATCGTGCTCTAGGGTTTTTGAGAATTTTAGTTTCAGAAAGTTTCGAAGTGTCGAAGCCCAAAGCATTGAGGGTCCTTGATCCCAAAGGAGAAACGTGGATCATTGATCTGTGAGGGGACATGTGGAGGATGAATATTCATTCTGTTGGATAATCGTTGGATCATGGAGGATAAGTGTTAGAGGAACCGACACTCTGGAGGTTTGTGTTTGTTTAGATTCGAGAACTCTTGAAGCCCTATGTCTCAGAAACGACGCGAGTTGTTGATGTGAAGGTGGACACGTGATGCCGGATCTAGATCTCCAGAGAAATGTGGAGGAGGAAAGTTCAAAATATCCAGAGACGAGATCTTGATCATCAATTGAGAAGGGAGTCAGAGGGTTGTTTATTTGGTTGAGGAGGCCAAAGTCCCAAAGCATGAAAAAAATCCTTGATTGGTGAGGACACATGTCATCATATCTTCCACTCCAGAATATAACTAGTCAGCAGTGGCGAGGGTTTGAGAATTGAGATTCCCGAAGGCCAGATTCATGGAGGAAATCCTAGCCATAGATTAAGGGGGACAAGTGTCGATAGATCTTCTACTCCGGAAGATTATCACATAGGGAAAAGTAGGAATTTCAGAATTGATATTCCCAAAGGAAAGATCCATGGAGGAGATCCTAGCCACAGATTCAGAAAGACAGGTGGCAACAGATTGTTAACTCTGAAATATTGGAGTATGAATGAAAGTGAGGTTTGAGATTTCAAAACCCTGAAGTCCGGAATCGCGAATAGATCTTATCCATTGATTCATGAGGAGCAGATCTTGTCCATGGATTTGGAAGGGGTATATCTAAAGCCTCAACTCAGACATACCGTCAAGATTGAGAGATTGACAGTCCGATATAATTTCATGGATTAAAGGTGTGTGGACTTATACAGGTGATGAAGCGGTCATGTGAGGTCGTCGCTCAAGGTCACATGCAAGGAAGGGGCTAGTGAAAAGGAGATAGTGCCCACAAAAGGAAGAGAATCCAGAGTCCGCACATAGGGGGTGCGGGTATGACAAGACCTGTTCCTAAAGGAGGAAAAGGGTCCTATGTATAATTTATTTGGGTTCAATTAGGAGTCCGAAGAGTCAATTTAACTCATAAGAAAGAACGATCCTAAACTGGGAGGTCGCAAAACCCTAGGAGGGTAGGGGGCCTTCATCAATTTATCTATCTAGAACAAAGACCCAAATGGGCACAATCCATCCTCTTAGTAGCTAATGATCTTGCATATGATATTGGTGATCTTAGAGGACGAGATCAAAATATGAGGGAGATCCACATGCTATGAAATTCATATAACCAATAATTCCCATGCATTACTACATGGTTCGCATATTCAACCCTCGTGACTTTGCAGAGGCTAACGAGAATATGTATTGGAAAACTGCCATAAATGATGAGGATTTCGATTTTCTTCATTTGAATTAGAGAAAGTGGATAGATAAGGAAATAACATTGGTGCATTTACTTCATCATATTTGTACATACATATGCATCTTCATCAAAACCTTCAATGAGCATAGATTTCAAGCCTTGCGAGGTGTCCTTGGGGTGAAGAGCACAGTTTCTCGGAAGTTGTCCTCCTCTTTTTTATCAATGTATCTTGAGGGGAGGGGGTTTCCCATGAGGTTTTTCATCTTCCTCTTTATTTTTGTTCCTTTTTTCTAATAAATTCATTATAAAATGGATTCCTAAAACATATTCTTGTCAGGACCCATTCATACTTCCTAGCAGTCATTTAAGGCAATATTGGAGATATTACACACCCACCTAGTATTTCATATCGTATGTTTATTTGTTTATGTTGAGTATTCCCATGGCCTGAGATATTCCTCCCTGTATGACATATTCTCCCCTAGATGAGGGTGCCACCTCCTCTTTAGTCAATAATTAGTTATATATCACTTAGACTAGTGGATTCAAGCCATGATTGGAAACCTCTATATTATCACCAAGTGTTGCATGGTCACCTTGGGATCATCACCAGGAAGGAACACTAACCTTTGGATCATCACCAAGGGCGGGGACACTATATACATGAGACTACGATGTTAAACCACATGCGCATTCATGATATTCTCTCCACTATACTTGTATGATCTAATTAACTGATGACTGGATGGTTAGTTAGCTAGGACTAGGTGGCAGATACTCGTGGCTTTATATCAGTGTATGTCAACATGTCTCTAGAATAATACTATGGATAAGTAGTTGTATCATGTAGCTTATATATATTGTATAGTATTCACTCTTTGAGTGTAGAATAGTGGTTAATACAATTCTTTATTCTGTCTCTCCAATTCTTCTCTTCTTCTCTCAACTTTGCATGTTTTTTGTTCATTTTTTCTGGCTAGATTATTTGTGTAGATTTCACCAAAATTTTACAATCCTTATTCAATAAAGTGGACCCTTTTACATTAAATAACTATCCATTTCTATCTAATGAGACTTATTCAAAGAAGAGTTTTACATACACTAATTGACTAAAATAAATCCTACACAAACTAAAGTATGTAGGTTAGGGTAGG
>ML828779.1:0-10100 GCA_009831015.1 Picea engelmannii | reverse complement strand
GGATATTTAAATTATTATTTTAAAATTAAAATTAAAATTTAGAATATTTAAATGTAAAAGTTTATGGAAAACAAATAAATAAATAAAATATTTATACACTAGTTTTACTTTAATTTATAAATTTTGATTTATGTTTAATTTTTGAAAATTTAAACCCTCTAATTATTATCTTAAAATAAAAAGTAAATTTTAAAAGACTTAAATAAAAGTGAAAGTTCATTGAAAATAAATAAATAAAAAATAATATAACCTACATAAGTGAAACAAAAGGGTTATATATGTATATGAATGAGTTGTCTAAAAATTAATAATAAAAAATATAATTTTAACATAATATAGATATTATTTTTTTATAAACACACTGTTTTTATTAATTTATCTTAGGACCAACAAAAAAGAAATAAGTCGTATGTCTATATAGTTAAAAGGAAGTTTTTTTAGAATAGCATGTCTAACTTAAAAGATAGTAAAAAGAGAAAACTAAAGCTTCTAAGAATCTATGTTATATCCACTACTTTCTATCATCATTCAAAACCAAAAAATGTGTACATACTTTTTAGTGAGATCGGGAATTTGCAGTTGAGTCCTGAGGCATATTAGGTGTTGATTGTGTGGTTTTTTTAGGTGATAAGTTTGTCATCATCGTGCTTTAGCATGGGAGACAAATAAAACTTCTATGAGGAGCAGCTCAGAGAGTTTAATTGTAGTTGCATGGTGTTTTGGGTGTTCTCACGTGTTTCATGTGTTTATAGAATTTGTCCCAATGATGTTTTGAGGTGCCAATATAAATCATCGCAACATTTGTCCCAACGATGTTTTGAAGTGCCAATATAAATCAACCATATTCTAGTACATGGTTTTGTGCCCTCTCATGTTACTCACATCCATAAATCACTTGGTTATTGGCTCTTCCACCTCCTAGTTTGGGTTCTCTCCAATTCAATTTCATCTTCCATTTCCTCTAGTTGAGCGCAAAACTGAGGCATGGTGGCCATCCTGAATTTCGTTGCAACAACCTTAATATCGCGTTGCACTGAGGAGGTGGGTGTTCTTGTCTGATCATGGCTATTAGGTGTACATACTTTTCAGTGAGATCGGGGATTTTCAATTGAGTCATGAGGGATATTAGGTGTTGATTGTGTGGTGCTCTTAGGTGATAAGGTTGTCATCATTATACTTGAGGATGGGAGACGAGATAAAACTTCTCTAAGGAGCAGGTCAAACAATTTAGTTGTAGCTGGATGGTGCTTTGGGTGTTCGCACTTGTTTCATGTGCTTGCAACATTTGTGCCAATAATGTTTTGAGGTGCCAATATAAATCATTGCAGCATTTGTCCCAACGATGTTTTGAAGTGCCAATATAAATCAACCATCTTCTAATACTTGGTTTTGTGCCCTCTCCTGTTACCCACATCCATAAATAACTTGGTTATTGGATCTTCCACGTCCTATTAAGGGTTCTCTCGAATTGAATTTCATATTCCATTTCCTCCAGTTGAGCATGGAACCGAGACGTGGTGGCCACCTTGAAGTTCGTGGAAACAACCTCAATATTGTGTTGCACTAGGTAGTGGGTGTTCCTGTCCGATCATGGATATTAGGTGTACACACTTTTCAGTGTGTACACCCATCTGATAACCATCCCCATCTGATCACTTATCTTCGTTCTCTCATTCGTTGCACCTGAAACCTCCCTACTGAAACACACAAGAGCATATGTGCGAGGAGGAACTCATCTTATCCTCGAGATGGCTCCTTGGTACTTCCCATAGCCAGCGCAATTAACCACCTGCCCTAAAATCTCTCGACATCTTGTCCAGGTTCACGTGTTGGAGAACATGTGTCGCAATGGCGAGCCATGCATCATCCGCCAAAGATCATGGGCCCGATGAATCATTCTACGGTCTAGTTTCATGGAAAGGGGGATGAAGTTTCTTGATCACCAACCCCCAAGCGACATGGGGCATTTTCTATGGCCTTATTGGTCATTTTATCTTCCTTTTCATTGTTGTTTTGGAGGATGTGGAAACAATTTATTTGCATGGATCCTGCGAGCATGAGAATTATGTTTATTAAAATTATTAGGATCATGTTATGAGGAGAGGAAACCCATATCATTTTCCTTATTATCATCTTCCAGTCTCACACTACATTCAAAATTTGAATTTCTCTTTTCTTTTCCAAATCTATCCCTTGGATCAGGGTGTAAGCCTCCACTTTGTTATTTTTTTCCGTCCCCAAATTCCATAAAGAGTCCAAGACTCTATTTCTTTCAGGATACAAAATAACCCCCCTACCCCGCACCTGCCTCCCCTAGGTTTCCTTTGGATGATCCATCAAAACAGATTTTGTGCCCAGATCAAGAAGAAATCCATTGCTCAAAACTGAAAGAAGAAGAATGAAGCTATCAACATGATTGTTGTGAATACTTGGAACACGAAGAGTGTTGAAGGTTAAATTTCGAAATCCAAGATTTTTCGTCTCTACTCCACCTAGATTGATCATGTAAGCTCAACCTTTTGTATTTTAAAAGATATGTCATCTCGACAGTTTCCTTGATTACTACATATTGCCAGTGGATCCTTTTATTATGAAAAAAAAATCTATTTCAGGAAAGCTAGATCTAGAAACTCACAAATTTGGGAGAATATTTCCACATTCTTTTAAATACATCTTTCCTTTTGAAGGACCATTGATCTTAATTTTCCTATTTTCTCATTTAGGTTTTAAATTTAGAAGGTTGTCTTACCTGATGAGACAACTCTTGATAAATTGATGAGACAAATATTGATACATTGTAGCCCAAGTTTTCTTAGAGAAGGGACACTCCCAAAAAATATGTTCTATTGTTTCATGGCTTCTTTGGAAAAGAGAACAGAGGAAAGGGCCAATGAACCCTATTTACGTAAGGTTTTTCCCTGTTAGGATCTTTCCATGCGCTAATGTCCAACAAAATAAGTTTATTTTGGAAATTTCATCTGAATTCCAAATATTTTTCCACCAGGTTGTTTCAATAAAGGTTCCTTGAGTTGGCTAAGAGTGTTTTATGTCCTTCTTTCACTATGTATCCTCATGTACCCCATCCTTTGTTGTCCTAGATGTTCTAATGAAGAAGGGAATTTCCCTTAAGAGAATTGAACAAGACTTGAGCTTGTTTTTGTAGGTGGGGAGGAATATTTCCAAGATTCCAACCCTTTCCAGAGCCATCCTCACTCCATTCAGAAATATCATGCAACGAAGATATTTTATTTGATAACGTCCATCCTTTTAATTCTTCAATATTTGTGTTATTGTACAAGGGGGAAGCCCATGATTAAGTCTTTCGATAGGAGAATTGATTTTCCATTTCCTAGAACACAAGATATTTTTTCCTTGAAAAAGGGAATGGAGGTCTGAAGAAGTTTCTACATGGGAGACCCAAATTGACAGACTGGTTCTAGGTCTACAAAACACTTTCTATTTCCCATATTTTATTTCTTGACAATAGATGATTTCCACCAATGTTTACTTCTTGTTACAAATGTATGAAGTAGCTTGGCACCGAAAGTGATGTTGACCAACTATGGATCCCTAATTCCCAGATCCCCATGCTCCTTAGAAGATGAGACTATATTCCAATTCACAAGATGAAATTGTTTTGAGTTGGACTTGCCTCCTTGTCATAGGAATTTTCGGATGAGATAGACCATATCTTTTTTTACTCCCACAGGTGCCATAAGAGATGAAAACTGAAAAAGAGTTAGGGAGGAAAAAACTTACTTGATTAACACCAATTTCCCTACAGGGTTGATCAAAATTTCCCCCTAGGGTTCCATTTTCTCTCTAAATTTCTTAATAATTACATGCCAATATTATCTAGGGAATCACTTTAGTCATATTGGAAACTTGAGCTATTTAAAGGATATCCATTCATTTAAGACATGAAATCCAAGGATTTGCGAAATCCCTACTAGGAATTGATCCTTGATGCTCCACACATAGATTTGACTTTTGTGGTTGTTTATGTTTCCTCCTGAAACCATGATGAATTTGTCTAAGACTTTTTTTATTCTCCTTGCGATGACTTTAGATGCTCCACTGAGTAAAAGAGTGTCATATGTTAATTGGGAGTGATTGATTATCTTGAATCCTCTTGTAATACAGATCTTGGGGATTGAACCATTTTTGCATTCCCAATTTATTTTTTTGTTAATGGATTCATCCATGAGAACATAAAAAATAGGGGAAATGGGACATCCCTATCTTAAGCCTCTGGAGGATTTGAAGAAAGGGGTTGGTCTGCCATTTATCATGGGAGCGATCCAGGGACTAGTTATACAAGAACCAAACTAGGAGATGAATGTTTGATCGAATCCAATTTTTTTCATCACTTCCTTGAGAAAATCATGACTTACTCTGTCAAAGGCATTGGACATGTCCATCTTGATAACCATACCTACCTCCCCCCTGCTAAAACTGGAGTTGATTTCTTTCTCAACTAGGATGAATTTGTCCCATATTTGTCTTCCTACAATAAACCACCTTTATTGGGGAGGATCAATGGATTAAGAAAGGATTTCAATCTATTAAAAATTATCTTAGACATGCTTTTATAATAAAAATTATAGAGAGAGATGGGGTGGAATCTATCAAAGGAGGCAAGCCCTTTTTCTTTCAGGATTAACACCAATAATGAGGATTTTGTAGCTCCTCCCATTCTATTTGATTTTTGGACATACCTGATCATTATGATGAAATCAAATTTTATTATAGACCAAAATATTTTATAAAAAACTAGTGTAAACCCATCAGGACCTACACCTTTATCTTGATGAAACTCTTGAATAACTTTGAATATTTCATCTTATTTAATTGGCATGTTTAGCTTGAGATTATCCATTTGTGAAATCATATGCGGGGTATGGGAAATAAAGAGATTACATAGATATTTGTCTATGTCACCCTCTCAGGAGTAAAACTCAATGAAGTGCTTTGTAGCTTGATTTTTTATTTTCTCAAGGTCACTTATAATTTCACGAGACAACATTTTTATTTCTTTTATCTGGTTTATCCATTCCCTTGCTTTAGCCTGTCTATGGAAGAAAGCAATGTTTTTATGTCCCACTTGTAACCACAAGGTTATAGAATTTAGTCGCCACATGGATTCTTCTTCTAATAGGGCATGGATGTATTCTCTATGTGCCTCATTCTCTAGTTTTAGATCATTTTTTTGAACTTCAATTGTTTCTACTTCCACTTGCACTTCTTCTAGATTTATCTTTTTTCCCATTACCTTGAGGTCAATAGGGCGTGAGAAAATTTTAGCCCAATATTTGAGGGAGATTTGGTGAGATTTAGGTTTTGTTCCTATATGTGCATTAGGAGTCATAAATCCATTGGGACCGAGTACGAATGACTAGGGGAAAAACATTAGGATGGTCCATCCATAAAGGGTTGAGATTGAAGGGAATGGGTGCCCAATTGATCTCACGAGCAAAGTCCAAGGATATTGGGCGATGATTCGAGCCTTCCTAATGGAGGATTGAAGAGGAATTGTTTTCCAACAATGGTAGGAAGGAGTTGCTAATTAAGAAATGATCTAACCTGGTAGCAATGTGATCAAGGATTTCCCTTTTGTTGTTCCAAGTAAATGATCCCTTGTCTGGGGGAACATCATATATACGTCCAGATTCGATATGAGATCATACATTTTTTCCCCAAATTGGTCTCTCACTATTGATCCCCCTCATTTTTCTTTAACGATTATTGTGATGTTAAAATATCCTGCAATGATAAGGTTATGGAGAGGGTTTACTTTTGCTAGATCTAAAATAGAACCCCAACATTCAATTTTTTCCCAATAATTGTTTGGAATATAGACATTGATAATGGAGAGATTCATACGGGTCATAATAATTGAGAGAGTTACCATCAACCAACTTTGAGATTGTTGACATTCCACCAGTTTCAAAACTTTTGTATTCCACATTATGCATAAGTCGCATAATGCACCTCTGGAACTTATGGCTTTACCATTTCCTAATTTCCAAATTAGTTGTCTATTCTTGAGAGCTTCCTTCTCCCTCATCTTAGTTTACTAGAGTAGAAGGATTAGGAGCTTTTCTACTCTTATTAATTTTTCGACTTCTTCTTTTTTTTCCTTGCTCCTTAGACCTCTAGAGTTACAGGAGTCTACTTTCATTATTTACCTATGGTTTTGTGTTCCCCCCTTTAAAGGGATGGGAGGATACACCATTAGTGTTATGGGATTTTCCTGACTTGACCTCTTTTCTAAGGGCTTCCCCATGGTAGTTTGAATTCCTAGTTCTTTTAATAGATCTGCTTCCTTTTCCCTTTTGTTTCTGTTAGTATTTCGTGTGAATTTCCTTGTTGTAGTGGGATGGGTAATTTCGGGTTTCAAGTCACTTTCAGAGTTTCCTTGATGCTCTTCCTCATAGTTTAATGGGATCCCTATCGAAAGATGGGAGGGCACAATTGTTGGATGAGACTCATCTCTACTTGAGGCTTGAGATTCCTTTGTTTTTCCATTTCAGTCCTCTTTATTTGGAGCTTTTGATTTGTCATTTCATTTCCCTTCTGGGCTTCCATAGTTTTTTACACAATTTCTTTAAGAACTACATGACTCTCCTACCTATTTTGACTGGCTTGGGGTTTGAGTGTTGGGAACAAATGATTTTTCTCCTTTTCGATGAGCCTGGGGAGTTGTTGTTGTCTTTCCTGTGGTTTTCTTTATTTGCGGTTTCTTCCATTGTTCATAATTCTGCTCCTTTAGTTGGGATGATTTCACTTGAAAACATCTTTTAGAAAAATGTCCATATTCATGATAGGCCTTGCACTTAAACATAATTTGTTCATAGTCCACTTGTTGAATGTATGACCAACTATCCAAAGTTAGTTGAATAGCCTATGGTAGTCCTTTTTTCAGATCTACCTCTATACGTATTCTATCACGTGCTTGAAGGTCGTCTCATGGTTTGGCACGATCAATATATTTTTCGAAGGAGTTTCCTATATTTCTTAGGGTTTCACCATTCCAACAATGCAGAGGGAGAAATGTGAGTCTTACCCAGACCGAACTACGGAGGGGATGTCATCTTATGGTTTGAAATATTGGGTCCATTTGTTTAGATACATTCCTCAAGATCCCATGAAATAGGGGCCACTACAAAATATTAGATCCCTATCTTATTTTTTTTTTGGAACATGAAAACAAAAAACCCCTTACCAAAAAAGCCGAGGAGACTTGGCCCTAGATCATCTTCTTCTAGTTTAGAGCTAGCCAGTGATGCATGGCCTTGGGGGAACTCCATAGGCCTATAAAGTTCTTGATGAGACTGTTTTCATCGAGCTAATGTAGGATGAAGAGGAATTTTTGGGATTTCCTCCATTTTCTTCAGAAATCTTGTTGGAACTTGTTTCACCGATGAAGCCATGGTATGCGTGAGCGGCAGGTTTCAAGAAACCCTAGATGCAGAGCTTGCTAGTGCTTAAAAATCCACATAGAAATATTTTATTTATGGTTCACATTGAAATTATTTTTTTCTTATTAATATATTTTTAAATGCCACATGTCAATTCCATATTAAGCATTGAAAGAATTAGGCATCTCCGTGAAGGAAAGTAGAAAAGCACCACTTTCAGTTACTATGTTACTTTCTCTCTATATATCGAGTTGATATAAAATTATTTTACTTAAAATGCATTTTGAAATATTCTATTTATAACCCACATTGAAATATTTTTTGTTATTAAGTTTTTTTTCTGAAATTCCATTTGCCAACTCCATATCGATCATGAAAAAAATTACACATCTCAATCATAATGGAATGTAGAAAGGTTCTTTAGATTCAATGACCATGGATAAACATAGCTAAAACCTTGCCAACGTTACTCAAATCTGGGCCATCCCTACATTTAAATTGTACAAGTTGAACTAAACAGAATATGGATGAATGGTTGATATTGAACCAAGCTCATTCATTGAATGTAGTGAGGTAAATAGACTTTTGTCCAAGTGCAATGAATGAATATATGTGTTATTTAGAGTTTCAACGGTCGTTCCTTGAGTTATCAGAATGACAAAGAGAGAATAATATTTAAGAAGATGATCATCCCTCCTGTTATCCATCCATATTGACCACAACGACGAACCTTCGCCATCATCACTCACAGCTGGTTCTCAATACCGGGAGTTCCTTCAATCACTTCGCCGAATCTGAAAGCATTTCGCTGAAGTGTTTGGAGGAACTTCGAGCGTCCCTGAACTACCACAGGGATTCAACTGCTTCTACTAATAGCATAGCTGCATACAGTCCACTCAATCGTATTTCAATGTATTTGTAATTAATTTTCTTTCTCGTGTAATGATAGATACGTTAGTCGTTTTCATGTGGCCACTCTAATTAAATTAGAGTGGGTAAATATTACTGGTTTCATGCTCTCGTTGTTCTAATATAATTAGTATGGGAGCTCATGCACGTGGCAGACAATCTGGAATAGTTTAGTTTCTCACTCTTATTATATCATATTTTGATTGTTTAGGGCTCTTTTTGAATATATTGAATTTTTATTTTGTTAACAACAATTTCTTTCCCTCTATGGGGTGATTATCAGTTAGCTATTGATTCTGTTTATGGAGGTGTATATTTACAAAGTCTGAACAGCATAATGGTGGTTTCTAGTTTCTCTCCCAATGTATTTAAATCTAGTTAGCCAAATTTATTTGATGGCCACTCTAATTAAATTAGTCGTTTTGTTTGATGGCCACTCTAGTTAGTCGTTTTGTTTGATGGCCACTCTAATTAAATTAGATTACTGGTTTCATGCTCTCGCTGTTCTAATATAATCAGTATGGGAGCTCATGCATGTGGAAGACGATCCAGAATAGTTTAGTTTCTCACTTTTATTATATCATATTTTGATTGTTTACTGCTCTTTTTGAATATACTGAATTTTTATTTTGTTAACAACGATTTCTTTCTCTCTATGCCATGATTATCAGTTAGCTATTGATTCTGTTTATGGAGGTCTATATTTACAAAGTCCGAACAACATAATGGTGTCTTCTAGTTTCTCTCCCCGTGTATTTAAATCTAGTTAGCCGAATTTATTCAGTACCATTTTACAAGTTTCTCTTCATTTTACAATTTATGTTCCTCTTAAAGGTTACAACACATTCAGTTTTATATATGCCATTCGAACATACATACTTGGATCAATTTCTTTTTCAGATTTTTTTATAACATGCACAATCATGGGCAGTTTAGCCAGCTTTATAGTCTCTCCTTTTTTTTTTTGAATTTTGGTTACAAAACTTTTATAACATTTTCATAATAAATTTTGATGATTCTCTATTCCCGGGGGTTCTAGTTTCTTACAAAATGTTTATAAACAATTTTGATGATTCTCTACTCCGAGGGGTTTTAGTTTCACTCAAGGAAAACCCCGGCTGTAAATTTTATGTGTATATAGTACAAATATTTACTCCCAGGGGTTTTCGTTTCACTCAAGGAAAACCCCTACTAGAGAGACTACTGTAAATTTTATGTGCATATAATACAAATATTTAGAGATAGATTTTAATTGAAAAAAAAAACATATCCTATTACTTCTTAGAGTAAAAAATCACAATCGTCTACTTACAAATAAAAGAATAAAAAAATCATAGTTTATTCCCTACAAGCATGATTCATGTAAATATTATGTGAGGAGATCTTATGATTTTCTTTTCCAATTTTCAATATACCTTGGTCCAATGAAACTCTAACATTAGAGATTCTATCATCTTTTTTGATTCCCCATCTTGGAGACAAAGTCAAAGTATAAGATAAATATTTTTAATTGTTTTCTATCACTTGAAATAATGAAAACTATGTGAAATTATGAATTTTTAAAGCTCATTTAATTAATTGGATAATTCTTATGGAATCGGCATAGATGTGTATATGTTTGATGATATTTTCCTTCGAAATGTGCAAAGCAATCTTAAGATCCATAATCTAACAAAAGTTATTATTTGCATTGCCAATAGTAAATACTAGCTAGCTAGGAAAGAGATGGAGTGGTCAAGTGAAAGGAAAATCCCCCATATCGACGATCTC
>ML828778.1:43085-62083 GCA_009831015.1 Picea engelmannii | reverse complement strand
AGAGAAATTGCAAACACTATTCACACCATACATTGGATCAATTTTTCTCTGTTATCTTCATTCAAAATCAAGAAAATGGTTATAGCTAAAATCAAAGCAACAACTATTGCTCTGAGATTCCTACTTGCTCATAATTCTCCTAACCCCTCCTTTGGGCATACAAAATATCTCTTTATACAAAAGAAACAAACTAACTGCTATCTAATTGTGATTACATTGAGACTAGGGTTAAGCTCCCAAGTCACGCGTCTCATTTTGTCTCCACGCATGTGATATTTCCTCTTTTGTTTTCTATCACTTCAAAAGATTTACAGTACTGGCTAGCGTTCGATACTCTAGGTTGGCACTCAGGCACTGAGTTGTCCTGCCACGTGTACTTGCTGACGATGCTCCTACATCATACTCCCCCTAGAAAAAAAATCATGGGCTCATGTCCATGAGCTCCTATACCGACTTTCCATGCTTCTGGATATCAACTTCACTTTCCCAACTGACATCTTCTATTGGGTGGCCACTTGACCATATATTCAAAATAGGTCTTCCTCTTGGTCTTCTTACTAATCCTTTGATCAACGATCTTTTCTATCTGTGGTTTTTCTGCTATAGGCATTTGTTTCTCCCACTGAATCTTCCCTTGATCTGTCGATCCCTCTGTGTCATCCTTCATGTAAGGATACATATCTGAGACGTTGAATATGGGTGATATGTCCACATCATCTCCCAGCTCAATCTCATAGGCGTTGGCATCAAACTTCCTCAAGATCTTACATGGTCCTATATTCTTCATCTTCAGCTTGTTATATGTCCCCCTAGGGAACCTTTCCTTCCTGAGATGTGCTAGAACTTGATATCCTATTTCAAATTGGAGTTCTCTGCGATGTTGATCAGCTCTGCGTTTGTACTCTTGGCTAGAATTTTGCAACTTCCCCCTGATCTGGCTATGGAGCTTCTACATTTCTGCTGCAAAATATTATGCTCCAGTGCTTCTAATCTCACTATGTTCCAAGTCTCTCATCTCAGATACTTTTCTGGGTTGCATTCCATAAAATATTTGGAACGGGCTCTTCCCAGTGCTCATGTTTGGTGAGTCGTTGTATGCAAATTATGCGTGTGGCAGAATCTGATCCCATTGATTATGGTGCTTAGTGACCAGACTCCTCAACAAGTTCCCCAAACTTATGTTTACCACCTTAGTCTCTCAAGGTGTCAGAATGTATGCCACTTTGTTTGGCAGACTTGCTCTTGATATCAAATCAATATGATGGTTGGTACTTCTGATGGGTGGTAATGAGTTAGCTAGTTCATCCACCACTATGTCGCAAAAAATTTCCAACAATTCCTGAACTTCTTCAGGAAAATCATCCATTGAAGTACTAGTAAGGATGACTCTGGGTTTCCTCACCACAACAAACTACATCTCATGTTCTTTCTTAACTTCTTTCAAGATTTCCTTCCCACTCATGAGAAGTATGCTTGTGTTGGCTTCCCCTTTCACTTTCTTCTCCTATATTGGTAGCAACATGTGTGTCCTCCCATTCTTCTCCAAGGTGTATGTATTCTTCCTCCCATCATGAATGACATTCCTGTCAAACTGCCATGGTCTTCCCAACAAAATATGTCATACATCCATGGGAATTACATCACACAAAATTTCATCTCTATATCCTCCTATCTTAAATTCAACCAAGCATTGTTTAATAACCATTACCTGGTGTCCTTTCTGCAACCATGAGACTTTATATGGCTCTAGGTGTGCAGTTGTCTCCAGCTCCAATTTCTCCACCATCTCTGTGGATACTAAGTTATCAGTGCTCCCACTATCAATTATCACCTTGCATACTTTGTCTTTAGTCTTGCAAGCTGTCTTAAATAGACTGTTCCTCTGTACTAGCTTTTTTAACTTCTGCCTCTGGTTTTAAGAGAAACTTTTTCATCATCAGGGATGTTCCATCCTCTACTCCTTCTACTTCAACATTCCCTCTTTGTGCTTCCGAAATTTGAGTTTATCCTCCTTCTTTATTTTTCTCGGGGCATTCCCAAGACATGTGCCCTATCTTTCCATAGGAATAACATCTTATTCCTCCTCTTCCTCTTCCTCTAGAAGAGTTTCTTCCACCACCCTGTCTTCCTCAGGAACTTCCTCCTCTTTCCAATTGATTGTGTGGAGTTTCAACCTCGTCTTTAGAATTATGCACCTTGTCATGGGAAACTCCCTTGCCTTTGTTCGGGGCTGAGATTTTACCTCTACCTAGTTGGATTTGTTTTCTGGCCAACTTCTCTTATGCCTTCAGTAAAAACTGATAAGCATCCTCCACTATCCTTACCGACATCATGTTGAGCTCATCCTGGATTTCATACCTCAGGCCATTCATATACCTGGAAAAATTTTCTTCGTCTCGCTCTCTTTGTCCAACTCCGATGTTCAACTTGTAGAACTCCTCTATGTATTCTTTGACTGTCATACCCTTCTGTCTCAGGTTCTACAGCTTCTTGAACAGATTGATCTGATAATATTTGGGCATGAATTTAGCCTTCAGCTTGGCTACCATTATGTCCCAATTCTTTATCTTTTGTTTGCCTCTACTTCGTCTCTCAGCCTGCAGTTCATCCCACCACAGTGTTGTGTGTCCTTTAAGCCTGGTGACAGCATGTCTCACCCTTTTCTCCCCATCAACATCTTCATAATCGAAATATTTTTCCATGAACCTTATCCAATCCAACAGTTCTTCAGCATCCAAATTTCCCTCATACATCAGGACCTTTATCTTGGCTCTAGCTCCCAATTTAACAACTGCTTCTTTGGCTTCTACATCTTCACTCTCTGCATCATTGACGTCTCCAGCATCAACTGCTCTTCTCTGCGTTGCTTCCATACTTGCACGAAGTTCTCGCATCTCTCTTTATACAACACAATTGGCTAAAGGTGGCTCCCCTCGTCTCCTCGGTGGCATTGTGTTGACTGTATCTCACACACATAGTACAAAGTCGATTTCTTTTGTCTCCTTTATCTCCTTTATCTCCTTCGCCTAAAATCTACAGATGAAAAGGTGCTCTGATACCACTTGATGCAGACTCCCCTTCTCCCCTAAGGGTTGCGCGACCTCTCGGTCTAGGATCGATCAAAAACCTAAGTCTGATTGACTCTTTGTCCCCTCAGGAACCTCATTTAACTGAATAGGCCCTCTTCTTCTTAAGGCGCAGGTTCTATGGAACCCGTGGGATTCACCTTAACGCTTTAAATCTTCAGTGTAATTAGGCACTAGCTCTCCTCTAGCTAAGCCCCTTCCCTCACGTGACCGTTGGCAGTGACCACATGCTTAAGTGAAAGGCGCGTCGTGATTTCGCGTGTCGCGACTCTGGGAGTATTGCTACTTTCGATCCCCCGATACCCGAAATTCCGATGATGTTGGACCGGCAGTCCAGATCTTTCTTTGATCGACGGTTGCGATCAAGTTGTAGTTTTGCATTTCACGACCTTGGAACCTCCTTGCCTCTATTCTTCCGATACCCGAAATTGTGATGGCGCTAGATCGACGGCTCACGATCTTTCTTGATCCAACAGCCCAAATCATGTCACGATTTTGCGTTTTGTGACTTTGGAGGTTGGCTCACCTCTTCTCTTCCAAGTCCTGAATCTCCGATGAGACCAGATCGACGACTCACAGTATCCCTTGATACAACGGTTCAGATCAAGTCACGATTTCACGTTTCGCGAGTTCTCATGACTCAACCTTTGACTCCTCTAAGTCATGATTCAGTGAAATGTTGATCTCTTGCCATGTGTCCTCCTTGACGATGGATGGTCCTGATGACTTCGAAATGATCAACGGTTGTGATCCTTTCACAATTTTACACTTCGTGAATCCTCACGACTCTACCCTTTGACCTTTTACCCCTGCGAGTCAGCGAAATGTTGCTCTCTCACCACGTGTCCTGTCTTGATGGACGGTTCTGATGATTTCAAAATTTCATGACCTTGTTCCCCCTGTGTACTTTCAAAGCTTTAATGTTAGTGCACTTTACCTTGATCGGATGGCTACGATCCTTCTGCGCATAGATTGGAAGGCTAAGATCTCTTCTCTGTCACTCGGGTTGAACGGTTGAGATCTGTTCCCTTGGCGCTTAGATCGGACGGCTGCAATATTTCCTCCTGAACTACACTTCCTTCATACTTAGAAGATTTCCGGAAAATTTAAAGGAATTGGCCTTCATCTTCCTGCGAGTCCATTTCTTGGATCTCGTTCGCACTTCTTGGAAAGTGCTACCCCTTCTGAGCTTGATCTCCTCAAATATTTCGATCTCCGAAGCACTTCTTGCTTTTCTGGGAAATTTGTCAAACTCATATCCAAAGATTCTTGAAAAGAATTATTTCTCGCCTTCCTGGCGTTCTTCCGCTCTCGTCCTTCGACTTCTTTACGAAGTCACTTCAACTCTTCATCGAATTCAAGGTCTATGCACTCTTTGCAACAGATATTTACACAAGATTTTATTTCTTGTGACGATTGTGCACTCTTTGCGGAAGTCACTTTACACTTCCTGCAAAGAAAATGTTACACTTTCTTCTGAGATTTACGAGTCGAAACAAACCCTGTCAATGCACTCCTTGCAGATTGTGTGCACACCTTGCACCGACTCATGAAGAAAAGCGATTTAAATTCTTATGCAAGCATTTCAAAGCTACATACACTCGTAGCAAGATTCATTCATTCTTGAAAATATTAAGACAACAACAGAGAAATTGCAAACACTATTCACACCATACATTGGATCATTTTTTCTCTATTATCTTCATTCAAAATCAAGAAAATGGTTACAGCTAAAATCAAAGCAAAAACTACTGCTCTGATATTCCTACTTCCTCATAATTCTCGTAACCCCTCTTTTGGACGTACAAAATCTCTCTTTATACAAAAGAAACAAACTAACTGCTATCTAATTGTGGTTACATTGAAACTAGGGTTAAGCTCCCAAGTCATGCATGCTCACTTTGTCTCCACGCGTGTGATATTTCCTATTTTGTTTTCTATCGCTTCAAAATATTTGTAGTACTGGCTAGTGTTCGAGACTCCGGATTGGCTCTCAAGCACTGAGTTGTCCTACCACGTGTACTTGCTGACAATGCTCCTCCATCAACCTGGGAGTGGCTTGTCACCCCACTAGCTTGGCCTTTGTTGTCCTCATTTGGGGAGACTGTCCTGGTCCTTTGGATCTAAGTCGATCCTCCTTGGTCTTATGCGGGTGTTATGTCTAGATGATGGACATATCTTAGGAACAGCTGGAATTGTGTTGTGAGCCTCTCTTGTTTACTTTGTTGGTTCTTCTCTATTTCCACTAACAACTTGATGATGGTTTATAACCCGTTGATTCGACATTGAACTTCTTCCAGCATGGGTTTTATCTCCCGGTGATCACCCTTGCGTGCCTCCTCCCTATCAATATTTACCTTACCTATCAACATTTTGGTGACCCATGTCATCTCCAATGTTCTGTAGTAGAGGGTCTCCCTGGGGCGGGTGTCCCCCAAATATTTTATCCAATTCATTTCCTGGACAATCTCCCCCATCTCCTTTCCACTCCACTCCTCCTTGATCTCCTCCTCTTAGCTATTCATTGCTTCCTTTCCTTTCTATGAGACTGTTGCCTGGAACATATTCGTTGCATCCCTCGCGACCTTCTCGATTCTCGTCAATCACCTCAAGCTTTCTAAAATCTCCTTCCCCTGGGGACTTCTCTTCATCATGGTATGTTTCATATGGGCCATGCCATTATTCCTTCTTGACTCTCTACTATGAACTTTCTCCTAGTACCTCGCTCTATGTCTCCCCTTAACAGACCTGAGCTTGGGACTATAACTTTCACAGCTAGCTAAACCTTTGAGGTTGTATCCCTTTTTGCGGTTCTTCTTCTTATGACGGTCTCTCTTTTGATTCCATGTACCACCTACTAATTCGATCCTAAGGTGGTGAGCTCGACCACACTTATTATCGAATAAGGCACTTTGGGCCATTGTGCTTCGATCGCTTCCTTGACCCTTGCTTCTATCCATGTTATCTTTGTATCCAGTCACTTTGCGTCCTGAACTTGTTTTGGGGGGAGGTGATCCTCCCTTGATTACCTCCATATCAAAACCCCCTATCTCCTCATGATTGTCTGCCCTACTACTTGAACTCTCTCCCGCACTATCATCTCTATCCTTTTTTTTGGTTTGTACCTCCATTTTTCTACCCACTTGCTTCATGTATTGTTCCCACATGATAGTTGAGGGCTAGGTGTTGTGAACATCATATTCCTCCTAGGTCCCACGTCGGGTCAAGGAGCCCCGTTTCCTCCCCGATGTGACCATCATCCCTGAAGTTTCCACCATGATCTTGTTCCTCCAGGTGGATGCAGTCCGATCTGAGTTTACCCCTTGGGATACTGGAACATACCTCTTCCATCACATTTCCCTCATGGTTCACTCCTTCATTCACTACCATGTCCACCAGAACATTATCCGACCTTCAAATCCATCTAAACTCTATCAAGTTCAAGGTTTGCAAGTGCTTCACGATTCTTTAAAGGGAGTGCACTAGATGCCAATTCCTTAACACCTTACCTACCTTGGTTCCACACTGAAGTTTTTTAGTTGTGTTGAAGACCAATTTTGAATCTCCCTCCACTATGACATTCGTTAGGCCCTCTCTACGAATAATTTCCAGGCCTAGTTCCAGAGATCCAAACTCCATCGCATTGTTTGTAGAGATGCCTATGCTCCCAGCATACAGGTGGATGATGATCCCTCCACTATCTCTTATCACCATGCCAACTCTTGTCATTCTAGGGTTTCCCTTCAACACCTCATCGAAATTCATCTTGATAAATCCTATCGGAGGAGGAATCCAGGTATTGACTCCTACCTATATCTATGGAGCACGGGGTGCAGGTATGTTAAGGCTCCATTCTTTCAATTGAAACATTTCCAGAATTCTTAGATCTTGGCATGAGGTTGGGTTTTTTGAACTATTAAGGTTAATGCTCTACACGGTCTCTCTTATTTGGGTTATAATATTATCCTCTATCCTTGAGGTTGGTTGGCTTTCATTCCTAAATATTCTCTTGTTTCTTTCTTTCCAAATCGCCCATATTACCATCCCCGAAGTTAACCCCTAGCGCATTTTAACCACATCGTTATCACTATATTGCTCCTTTCAATTCTTTATTGTGGATCTGATATCTCCCTTTACCCTATTTGTTTTACAGTAAATCATAGCCACCCAATCCCAAATCTCGGTTGTATAGTTACACTGATCCAGAAGGTGGTCAGAAGTTTCTTCCTAGATTTCACACAAATGAATTCTTGAAGGCCCATTGAATCCTCTTTTTTTTAGGTTCTCTCAGATCAGGATCTTCTTGTGAAGAATCGACTATTTAAAAATTTTAATATTTTTCCATTGAGGGTAATTCCAGAGCCTCTCCCAGTAGGGTTATGTATTTTCTTGGTCTTTTCCTGCTATATAGTGATGGGCTTCTTTTAGATTGAATTCCCCTCCATTTTTCCTTCCCTGTCTTAATTGATCATCCTCGTCCAAGAACCAAATTCACCTCTTTCCCAATTCTTCCTCAATCTCTTTGACCATCGGGGCTTCCTCAGTTCTGTTATGGGGTTGTATATTGTCCCAAATTCTCCATTTGGCGTTCTCCTCCCTCTATTTCCAATACTGATAGACTTTTGTTTTCCCTTGCCCAATCAACTCTTGCTTCATAAGCTCTCTATCCTGGTTTTCCATTCTGGGTTCCTGTTGTCAAGCGTCTTCCCAAAATCTTGTTGTTTTCCCATTTCGAATTTCCCAAAAATTGTGACCCTATATCCATTTTTATTTCTCCAGGATAGATTCCATATGGTTGAACCTTCCCTTGTGCCTGTGAACCTAATCATCTCCTGGGGGTTGAAACCTAGGGCGTATTTGGTTTTCCACAGCTTAGCCCATGGCATCAAGCTGTCTTTTACCCATCTCCACCACAGTTTTGCCCCGTAGGCATTGTTTGTTACTTAAGGGTCTTGTAGCCCGAGGCCCCCTTTGTTTTTTGTCCTGCACAATTTGTCCCAAGTCACCAGAGCCCATTTATTTTAATCCTCTGCTCCTCTCCAAAGGAATTTTCTTTGGATTTCTCTGATTTTTTGTAAGATGCCTTTTGGGGCTGGAAAAATCGACATAATATAGGTTGGGATTCCTTGTAAGATTGTTTTTTTTAGGATTAACCGACCTGCTAGGTTAAGAGTTCTGTGTGTCCAATTTTCAACCCTCTCTTGCAGCTTGTTGATGATCCCTTCCCACATTGTATTCCTACATGCCTTGTCCATCAGGGGCACCCCCAATAACTTTGTTGGGAGTGTTTTCCTCTCAAACCCCAAAATGTTGGCGAGGTTCCTTTGGACTGCAATATTTGTATTGAAAAAATAGATCATATATTTAGAGTTTTTTATTTCATCCCCAGAGGCTTCTCCAAAATCTGCTAAAAAAAAATTGCAATCCATTGCTTCCTTGACTGTGGGAATTCTATGAAGCATGGTATCGTCCACAAATTGTTGGTGTGTTGAGGTTGGGAAGTCTTCAAACGGTTTTAGGCCTTTTATTTTACCTTCAGTCATTGTAGTATTTATGTTTCTACTTAGCCCTTCCATCATTAAAATAAACAGGAAAGGGGACAAAGGGTCCCCTTGTCTTATACCCCTGGAGGGGTAGAATGGTTTCGTTGGGCCTCCATTAACTAGTAGCGAGAAACTGGTTGTAGACACTAGGTTGATTACCCATTTAATCGAGTGTTGGTCAAACCCAAAGGCTTCCATCATTTTTTCCATATAGTGCCAGCTTATTTTGTCATAAGCTTTGGCCAAATCCAATTGTATTATCATTCCAGCTTTTTTTTTTTACTTTTCAGGGTGTGTATTATTCCATGGGCTTGTATGATGTTATCTAGTATCTGCCTCCCCTCCACAAATCTCGATTGTTCCTTTGAGATTATAATAGGGAGTAGGGGTTTCAATATATTATCTATTACTTTCAATATTATCTTATACACCACATTGCACTAGGCTATCGCTCTATATCGATCATGAGTTCTAGCTTCATTTTATTTTGGGATCAAGGTGATCATCGTGGTGTTCATGGATTTCAGGAATTAGGTTGAACGTCTTGATTCCTCCACTATGCCATATATATCATACATAACCACATCCCAACAATCTTTAAAGAAATCCATTGTGAAGCCATCTGGACTTGGGGCCTTTCTATTTGGCATCACATGGATCACTTGGTCAACTTCTTATGTGGATATGGGTTTGCATAGGTGTACCTTGTGCTCCTCTGTTACCAACTTAGATATATGCCTTAAAATCCTATGGATTTCTTCAGTCCGGTCCAGGTTGGGTTCTTTGGCTATCTCCTAGAAATGTTTGACCAGAGTATTTTCAATGCCCTGATGGGACTCTTGCTCTATCCCATCCTGGTCCCGGATCTTCAAAATTTTGTTATGGGATCTTCTCGATATATTTGATCTGTGGAAGAAATTTGTATTTCTCTTCCCTTCCTTAAGCCATTGAACTCTCGAATTTTGTCTCCACGGGATCTCTTCTTGTTTATATCTTTCTTCCCAAACCTGGAGTAATTGGTTCTCCTCTTTTTTCCTTTCCTCATTGTAGCCTTCTTGAATGCACTGCTCCTGAAGCCTTACCATTCTTTCCTCTATCAATTTTTTAGCTTGGTCTATGTTCGTAAAAACCTCTTTATTCCACTTCTTGAGTTTTTCCTTTATGTTCTTAAGTTTTTTCTGAAGTTGAACATTTTTGTCCCTTGTTCCTGAAAATCCTCTTGCCACCACGTTTTGATGTTCTCCTTGAAGGTTGGGTGATCAATCTAGAACCTCTTGAACCTCAAAGGCCTGTTCTTTGGGGTTTCTTGAAATTTTTCCTTCGGATTAACCGACCAGTGGTCCGAGCCCCGCCAGGGGGGGATGTTTCCTTCCAGAACTAAACCTTGCAATATTATTGATTCCGAGACTAGAAACCTGTCTAGCCTTGTAGCCACCTAGTGGGGTAGATTCCTTTTATTGTTCCAGGTAAATTTTCCATTACTAGTCCTAATATCCACTAGTTTTGTTCTTTCAATGAATGTTATGAACTCCTCAGCATCTTTGTCCAATCTTCTATTGCCCCCTTTTTTCTCAGCCAGGGTGGTTATAATGTTGAAGTCTCCTGCTAGAATCCAATGAAGGTTATTATTTCGCTCCCTTAGGTTTTCTAAGTCTAGGAGCATTCTTCTTTTATCTTCTAGCATCTTGGGTCCATATACGTTGGTACATATGACCTCCTCTGTATTCCCTATCCCTTGAATCTTTACAGATAAAAAGTGCCTTGTGGCTTCTGCTAAAAGTAGATTCATTGTTTGTGGGTTCCACATGGTGAGAATGCCTCCAGCAATGTTTTGACTATCTATAGTCAGAAAATTGTACCTATTCCAATACCTCTTACTTATTATTGCCATCATGTTCATATTGCATTTGGCCTCTTGTATAAAGCAAATATCTGGTTGTTCCATCTTCAGCTTATTTTTTAGGATTCTTTGTTTTCTAGGGTTGTTCAGGCCCCTTATGTTCCAAGTTATAACCTTCATTTTAAACATGTGGGGGGGAGTTAGGAAAAAGATTTTTTATCTTACCTGAGTTTATCATAAGCACTCCTAATTCCTGTAGGGATACATTGTGTTGTTTTCTCCCTTTCTTCCGTCTTTCCTACTTTGGTGAGTGTTGTGGTTGAATGTCTCTTGTCTTGATTCCCAGGTTTCCTATTTATCCATGCATATGTTTGGTTCCTCTAGATTTTTCTTCCTCCCTCAAAAGGAAGAGGTATTGGATGCGATCCAATTGATCTGTAGGTATATTGTCGACTCCTTGCTTTTTCCACTGTTCCAGCATATTTGGGAGGTCTATCCCTTCCCTTTCCACGATATCTCTTATTTCTAGGCCTTTTGTTCCAACCTCGCTCAGTGTCATTTCAGAGTCTCCGTCTACCTCCTGCATTGGTGTATTTTTGTCTTGTTTCCTTCTTCAGTTGATCCCTTGTTGTTCCCATGATTTCCCTGAGGGTTTTGATTCTTTGTAGTCGTGTTTGCTTCATGTTCGTTTGTCTCCCTTTCCTTTCGTATTTTATGTTCCTCCTCTACCCTCTGTGTTGGGTTTCCCAATCCTTCAAAGCTATTCCTCGATTCCAGGTTGCCTGTTGTGGGGTGTTTTTATTGTCTTATATTTCCTTTGCCTTTGTAGTTTGGCCGAACAAAACCTTCCTCATCCTAGTGTTGTTTTGAGTTTTCCTGCTCCATTGTTTTGTTTAGCGAGCATTCTCTTAGTAGGTGCTTGTGTTCATGACATATTCTACTTCTAAATGGAATCTATTCATAATCTATGCTTTGGATCCATTCCTCTTCCCTAAATTCTAGACTTAATCCCTCTGGTAGTGCCCCCGAGACATCCATCTCTATACAAATTCTCGCATAGGATGTATAATTTCCTTTTAATGTTGCATTGGACGCCTTGACATATTTCCCTAGCTTATTTCCTATTTCTCCAAAGGTGGACGGGAGCCAGTAATCCAGTGGGAGGGAGTATAGGCTGAGATAGACTGAGATGCATTTAAAAGTCTCCTTTTCTGGGGAGAAATTTTCCTTCCAAGGTCGCATGTCCAATCCCATTGAGGCATGGAAATAGGGTCCCCCCTCAAACACCTTGTCTTTGTCTTCTAAATTCATGAAGACTGTTATAAAAAAGCCTTTAGGTCCAAGGTGGAGATCTACTTCTTTGCTCAGCTTCCATTGATACTTTATCCAACTACACGGGATATTTTATGTGGGCCACAAACCCATAAACTTACAGATCAAGGTGTGCATCTTCATCTGGTCTCTGAAGACTTGGGTCTAGGGATCTTCTAGAAACACCTTAGGTATTATCGTTGTTTTTGGTTTGCATGAGTTGTTCCCTACCCCCCCCCCCACTTGGTTTTGTTGGTTATGTCGTATTGCTTCGGGCTTCTTTGGTATCCTCCCCCACTTGATCTTTTTTTCTTTGTTTGTCCTCATTATGTTTCTCTAGCCTCTACCCCGAGGTCCCTGTCAGTGGGTTCTTAAACCCTACTCCAAATGGGATTTTCCCTCTATCCACCATAACTTGCTTGTAGGAGGGAGTCTCGCTACCTCCCCCTTTGCTTACCATTCTTCTCACTGTTGAAACCTGTAACCCTAGAACCAAACCCTATATTCTTCCATGAGAGCTTGTCAGATACACCGCTCCTAAAAAAATTCATGGTTGTTCATAAAAACGCTTTCTTTAATTATATGTGTGTGTGTGGAATTTTTACATAAGAAAAGTGGCATTGTATCCTGAGATGAGATAGTATATGGAGGTTAGTGAAAGGTTGGTTTAAAGCTAATCAACATGAACATCATTCTGCCATGGCCTGAACCCAAGTTTCACTAATGTAGAAAAAGAAAAGGGAAGCAACTAAGCCAGGGGCATGGGCGTAGGGAGAAATCTCGGCACTTGGGTTGATTGTACCTAAGTCTCTCTATGCCCCTGGTGTTGCTGATCTATGATCTTCCTTTTCAAGGATTTAATCCCTTTTTCCTTTTCCTGCCAAATTCTCGGGATTGTTTCTATATACTCTATTTTTTATCTCAGCACTTTGCTCCCCTACAACTGATCTTATAGGAGTTTTGGTCAATCTATAGTTATTCATTGATTGAGAAAACTTAAAAATTCCAACCCCTCTAGCCATTTCAAAATTTGGACCCATCACCTTCTGCTTACATCATTACATCTTAGTGTTCTCTAATTGGTATCTGGTAGGTATGTTGGACTAATATAGTTTGGTTTCCCATTGATACACTATACTGTAGCTTTTTATTTCCATTTACATTGCTCCTGAGTTTTGTCACCATCTATCTAAAACTTGTATGACTTTTGATCACTAAGCTAATTTGAGAAAAGAAGAAAAGTGTAGGTAAAGTAGTTTTCGAATTCTAAGTCAACAACATTAAAATGATTGACATTTATGGCCTGAATACCGTAGTTGTTTCCTTTATACTTTTTAAGAGCCAATAATTAACCACCTTTCAAGAGCAGGCACTTCGATACACTTTATTGAGGTGTGTGACCAAGAGGCATGACTTAATGTCCATGATGACTTATGTTTAACAGCGGTCCCCTTCCAGTGGTGCACTTTCCCACTCTCTGAGCAAATGGTCACATGTTGTAAGAGGAACTGAACACTAGTGGGGGTTGTAACAGTACCCTTATTTCACTGACTCGACTTGCCTCTCGTGGTTAAGTTGGAGACATTGAGGTTTATTTATCTTTCATGTATTGCTTCTCATTTATTTTGAATTCAAACAACATATAATTGAACAAACCCATAGATGATTTTTGTAGTTTAGTGAATGGCAGGAAAGGTTGAAACTCGGGGCATTTGCGAAGTATAAATATTTCAAAACACTGATTAACTAGTAGAGCTAATATAAAATCCCCCTGTACACAGAAAAAAATCTTTTGAAAATCCTTAACTTGTATACACACAAGAAGTTTGTTTTAACGACTCCATTGTTCCCATTTTAATTATTTACATTAATATATTAGATTCAAAATTCAAAGTTCTTAATATTCTTACATGCACTCTTGTGTGTTTCATAATTTACTTGTATGAATCCCTTATGAATTACTAGGATTGTTTCATGCACTATCTTTTACTAGGATTATTCAATGACTTTTCCATTTCATGGAACAGATAGAGTAAGAAATTTTTAGTAACACCTTTAAATCTAATACCATAAAACTAGTTTTCTCGTCTACATAGAACAAATAAGAAAACCATTTTTTTGAAAAGTTTGCCACTTAATATTCTAGCCTCATATATCTTGAATAGTCTAAGATGCATATTTCCATTTCGACTTTACCACTTCCTCTCCATGCATCAGAAGTGTTTTTTTTTATTTTCTAGAGTCTAGATAGCTTCAAACCGTACATATGTACTTCTTATTTATTATCATACCTATCTTTTTCATCCTTAAGTATACCTATTTTTTCATCATTAAGTAAAGACCCATCCTAAGTGCCTCTTTTCCTTTTTAAAATAGGAATGATAATATATTGATAGATTTAAAACCTCAACAACTTTTAACTAGTAAATGCATCTTCTATCATTTTTGCATTTTAGGATAATCTTTGTTTCTTATCCATACCAACTTAGAACTTCATCCCTTATAATGAAAGTAAAATTAGGCAAATTCAAAAAAAAAAACATGCATGTATGTTATCTAAGATTTAATTAGATAGGTATTTCGCTTTAGTAAAGTTGAAGTATAAGTTGGACAAAGATAGGTGTTTTGCTCTAGTAAATTCGAAGTAATAAGTTGGACAAAGATAGGTGTTTTGCTCTAGTAAAGTCGAAGTAATAAGTTGGACAAAGATAGGGATTTTGCTCTAGTAAAGTTGAAATAATAAGTTAGGAAAAATTTTATTCTCTTGATAATATTTAAGGGCTTCAAACAAAGTAGGATGGGGCATTTCATATTATTATCCAGCTTTGGAAACAAAGATTTTTATAGTAAGATTGTTTTTACTAGTTTTGTTTTGTCATTGTGGTTTGATTTTGCAAAAAGTGTTTTTTGCTTTGTTGCAAGAATAAGTCGGATTGTTCTCAAAGTTATTAACAACATTATTCTTATCAAGTAAACTAGGATTAATAATATTAATACCATGATACTATTAAAATTATGTAACTTTGGTTCTCAATTTTAAGACTTATTCGACTGAAATTATGTAACTTTGCCAAATTATATAACTTTGTCTCTCCATTTTCAAACTACCCAACCAGGACTAAGCTGCCATGCAACATTTGTTAAGATATAAAGTGTTATACTTTATTCATATATAACTTAATTTTGTTCATATAACTTAATTTATGATGTATTTTTATTAAATATAAAGTGTTATCAATGAGGCAATTTATGAAGTATTTTTATCTATATAAGTTAAAAATAAAAAGAAAGGAAATGATTGAGATGTAATTATGTTCATTTAACGTTAACACTTACCAACCTTCTTTTGATGTTTTTGTATTTGCTCCAAGTGCATGTTAAATGAATTATATAGAAATCATTTTCATAAGGTTACTCATTTAATTCTAATTTTTCTCTTCAAGTACATGTGAAATACGAATAAACGAATAAGGTAAAAGGCAAGCTTTCATATGTTTACTATAATTATTATTCCATTTTGAACACTAATGAATGATTGTTAGGCTCCAACCTACGTATGTAAATTAGAGTGCAATTGATTGTCAATCTGGTGTTTGTAAGACTTAGAGGCACATCCAAAATATATGGATTTAGAGATAACTTTTGTTCTTTCGATGGAAATAAATCGAAGCTAATCTAAGTGTTGAGTATGGAAGGAAATTCTAAGCTTCTTTACAGAAGGTGTATTCATAGATCTCTTACCATTAATCAACAATTAGAGTAGAAAAACATTCAACTAGTTTTAAGTATTCAAAACAGTAAGCATTCAAACTAAACTAGAAGCTTATAAATGTCTTAAAAGGATAAACTCTTTTACAAGAGATACATTCTTTGCTTTCCCACATTCATCAGCCAAATAACTTGATCAAATAAAACGCAACAGTGTTATCTACAGCATAATGTACACTGAACTAAAGAACTAAACTAGAAGCTTATAAATGTCTGAAAGGCTAAACTCTTTTACAAGAGATACATTCTTTTCTTTCCCACATTCATCAGCCAGATAACTTGATCAAATAAAACACAATAGTGTTATCTACATCATAATGTAAACTGAACTAAAGCTCATACCAAAATTTGCTTGAAAAGAATGAAAAAGGAGAAGTGTGCTAGCTTGGATAAAAATGAACTTCTAGCAGCATTCACATAATCATCTCATAGACATCATCAAGAACTAAACACAAAATTTATCTCAAGACTGCAAATTCAAAGTTTTCTTCATTAACATAAGGGGTGTCATACTAGTCCATGTCTTGGAGTATTTATACAAGAGTTTTGAAACTGATAATGCTAAGAAACCTCCTAAAGATAATGATCAGATCCATAAAATATGCTAGGAAGGTCGAATACCCCCTTCAGATCCATACAATATGAACAAATCCCAAGAAAATCTAAAATTGTCCATGATTTTATGCTAAAACAGGGTATTTTCTGTTGAAGTGGCCTTGTTTGACCAGCGTTGACCGGACACTTGGAAAGATCAGATCTTGAAGATAATAGGTATTCATCCATCCTTGTACATCAAGGATCATGACCCGTGTCTCAGATTTCACCCAGCTGTCCTGCAAGTACGCGAACCTAGGAGCAATTACGGGATTTAGTCAAATCCTGTAATTTCTGATAAATTTTTAATTTTAATACCAAAAAATCGAAAATTCAATTCTTAAGCTAAGGAATGATAAATGTACCTTGCATAAGCTATTTTATGGAAAATATGGAATAATATGAAGGTAAAATGGATGGTTTTGGAGGCAAAAGTATAGTTTATGGAGTGGAAGGAAGCATAAAAATGTACTCAACATCTCCCCCAAGAGGAAGACTTTGCATGTCCTCATGCAAAAAAACAAAATGTTCTTGAACCTCCATCAGTAATCTTCTGCCACCTATGTTGCCTACAACAATGTATCCACATTAACCTGAGTAGTATGAAGAACTTTCAGTCTTTGATATTTTTCTTTGTATGCCTTCTTCTGCTGAAACCATTTGTAGGTCTATTTGGAAATTAGTCTGTTTTTCTTTTGAAGCTTCTTATTCTTTTTGTTCAGGGTTTCATTCTCTTCCTATGTTCTATGGATTTGAGTTCTTAACATGTCGCTCTCTGTTTTTAAGTACCTTTCCAGGACTTCAATTTCCTTGATATTTTTCTTCATTTTCTTTATTTTCTTGCTTTTTTTATCAAGTTCTGATGTGGACCCACCAGCCATTTCTTCTATTTGTTCTACTGTCTGTGGAGGTTGAGTTTCATCTTTCATATCTTCAATTAATTGTTTCACATCTTTTCTCATTTGCTCATATGTGGAAGTTTCTTGTCCTTCAAAATCATCATTTTCCAATGATTGTGTTTTCCCTGTCTTTCTTTGTTTCTCCATAGTCTGAAGGTGTGCATACTGTGCTTGTTGCGATTCATCAATTTGGTTTTGTTGGCGTTTCATTGATTTTTTTTCATATGTGGTGAAAATATTATCTTTTTCTTGGAATTCTTTCTCCATTTTCACCATGCTTCTTGTTCTTCTCCTCCCCATAGGTTGTTTTGAGCTTGTTGCCTTGGGGTTTTGTATTTCTTCCTCATCATTTGTCACAACCAAGATTTGTTCCTCTTTTACTTCCTCTTCCACTGTTTCAAAACCATTCCCACTGATAAACTGCTGCCAAGTCAAGTTCTGTTTCTGTAGCTCATGTATGATGATCATTTTAATGAAGCCACAATGGTATAGACTCTTTTCTGTATTCCTCCCTTGTTTTTGAACAGCCTTAACCATCTTAGAAAGGCTTTGCAGTAGAAAGTAGGGCATGTTAATTTCACAGTCACTTTTTAAATGTTGTAGCAGCTTGATGTGATATAAGTAGATAATACTAAATCTTCCTTCACAAGTTATAAACTTATGGATGTGATCAAGGGATCAAATTTTGCTCAAAAATTCAAAGTGCTCAGAATCACTTCAAACTGGACGAGAGCATAGGCCTCGTCATTGCAAACACAACGCAACTCATTTCGTCTCAAACGGACGTCGGGAGCGAGAGATATTGCAATCTGTTCATAAAGTCAAACATGCAAAAAAATGATGCTGACTGGACAGTTCGTACAATCCATACAGGCTAATGTGGCAGGGTCGTACGATCGTACGTTGACATGGCAGAGGTGATGTGGCAGATTCTGGTTGGTAGATGTTGGATGAATCCTGTGTCGACATGTGGCAGTTTTTTTTTATCAATGATTGGGTGCCATGTGGCCCAGTGCTGCGCTGCCACGTGGCACCCCGGTATTGGTTGTTTGGTTTGTTGTCAAAATGTATTGGAGTCCGTGGGGTTAGACCCCCGGACCTCCCCACCAGTGTAAATCTCTAACAAAGACCACCCGACCAATACGCCCACACTTTGTTTCTTAACATATATTTGTTTGCATTGTATTTAAAATTGTATGATTGTACATATGGGCGGGGGTCGGGCTGGGGCTTAGCCCCGGCCCGTGGTCGTATAGCTATTCCATGTGGCCACCATATATATATGTATGTGCGCGGTTATAACGGAGTGTGTTCACATTACCACATGACTATTATACAAAGCGCGGGTTTTTACATTGTGGTTATAACGGTTGGACGGTTTGAATGCGCTCGGTACTTGGCGCTCGGCCATTGGCTCGTTAAACATTAACCCTTTTCTCTTAAGAGCACGGTCATATTATGACTCCTATGTGCCCAGGTGCTAGGAGGTTAGGGGTTGGCGCGCCCATAACCATCCTACAGTTCGCACCATTGGCCCGATTGCGCCCGGTGCTGGGTTTTTACGCTATATATTGCGTGTGTGCCAAGTTCATTCAGAAAGGGTGCGTTTTGTAGATGCAGAGACAGCAAGCTTGAAGGGGGAACTTCCAGGAGGCCTAACTTCTTCGTTTTTCGACCGATTGAGGTGCCGAAAGAGCCTGGCTGGGGGTTTTTGGACGCTCTGAAACCATTGGAGCAGTTGGTTGATCAGTTTGAGCATTGTAAGGCATGTTTTTGAGCACTTTGAGCAATTAATAATAATGATCCATTAGAAGCTAGACCAGGAGATGTAGCCCAAGAGAGGGGTGAACTCCTTTATCAATTGTTGTGTTTTATGTGCTTATGTTCATTGATTATGTTGTTGTCTATGTGTATTTTGCATAAGTAATCCCTTAATTTATGTGTTGCAAAATTGATC
>ML828778.1:23306-42985 GCA_009831015.1 Picea engelmannii | reverse complement strand
AGCACTGAAAATCCCACATAAAAAAATAAAAAAAATCAGCATTTGTTCCAAAGAATTTGGTGCTCGGTGTATGCATTTCATCAAAGATGCACTCATTATGAAAAAAGAGTCTACATCCTTCCAATCTCAAGGGACTCTACAACCTTAAGTTTTGAAGCACAGAGCTCACTCAAGGAGCTCTTCGTGCTTGTTAGAGACCACAACTTAATTGAAAAGCCCTCTTTAAACATTGTAGTCTCACCCAAATAAAAAAAGTGGGAAACATCCCTACCTTGTAAAGTTCTATGTCTCCTTCACCAAAAAGTTCATGTCTTCTTAACCGTATATGACATTTGGTAGAGATGAAAGTAGCAGAGAATATCTGGCAAGAAACTAAGGAATTATGCCAGCTACATCAATTGAAACTAGGGAATTATCCCTGCTGCGTCAAGTTGGATTTATTTATGATTATCATTGATTCAGGGACTCAGTCTCTGCAACGGAAAGCAATAAGCTCTTCCAATGGCTATGGCAGTAGTCCAAACAAATGACAACAATAATGACATGACTAAGAGAAGACTAAATGATAGATATACCTAAATAATTGAGATCAAGGTCACTGTGGACACATCAACGCTTTAATGTGTCACAAGAAACCAAGCAAATAAACAAATTAGGTTAAAACTCCACATTCGAAGAAATATTTGACTAAGTATTTATTCACAACGTATTACACCAATGTTGTTAGTGCACAGGCCCATAGACTCTCCAGTTTACCAGTTGTCATGTGTTGCTACATGGCATGCATTCTAGTTATTTCGAAAAAATATATTTAAAAATAAAAAATTAAACTATAGTTATGTGTTGCTATGCCATGTGCACATGCCCATATAATCTCTAGTTTACTAGCTTCCCTGTGTTGCTACGCGGCATGCATTCTAGTTATTTGGAAAAATTATATTTAAAAATAAAAAAATTAAACTATAGTTATGTGTTGCTATGCCATCCAGAACTGTACATGCAGTGGTGAGAATGTGGCGAGCTGCATCCTATCCATAAGTCTTGAAAATAGTAAATTGTTAGGTATGTGGCAAACTTTTGAGTGCATGCGAAGGCTTGTGTCTAATTTATGCATACCTGCAACTACTTCTACTTGTTTGACTCCAATATCTACAAGAAATGGAGCTGTCCTTCCCATTGGGAAACAAATCCAGTCTGGTGAGGGGTTGGATTCTCCTTTCAATCAACTACGTGCAAGAGGTGTTGTTGTGAGAGCAGAAAGCAACAAGTAAAGTGCCATGGATGTGCATAACACTAGAACCAAAGAAGTTGCTGACTAGAAACAAGAATGAATAGGAAAGGAACAATGTCAATCTCGAGTAGACTCTCCCTAATGAACTTGGCATTTTGAGTGGGAAATTTTCCTAATGAACCTGGCTTGCCTGTTAGCCGGTTCAACTGAGGAAATTCTCGGGCTGGGGTACGTGTGGTGAGTACGTGAACATGATTCTGGAAGTGGAATGCGAAAAAATTTAGCGACTTCATGACGAGTCCCATTTATGCCTGCCTATAACTCATCACGATTATAGTCAAACTCTCTTTCCTATGAAATTAACCCATAACTTCCCTTAGAAACTACCCTTTCGATTGACCAATGAGTAAACTAGCATATAAACCTTGAGACAAGCCTAGTAGAGGTTGTTTCACCCATCTGTGAGGGTCTGTTCTCCCTCACATCATGCAGTCAATGGCATTGAAATGCTTCCTCGACTCACCAGGGACTAGCCTGTTTCAAATACTGTTTATATCTAGAATATTTAGTATTTTCGTGGGGTTTATAATACAAATGACATGCCTCATAAACATATTTCCACCAATGAGGACTATATGGCAGATGCTTGACAAGATGGACTGCCTTTTGGACAATTATTTCATGTTTCCTACATCTTCACAGAGGGATTCTAGAGATAGGGCATTGTTGGTTCGAGCCTGGTGGAACATTATGGAAAATGAGAAAGAATTCAAAATGAGTTTTGCTATGTAGGAACTGTCAAAGGAGGATGCGAAGGTCTCTCTGGAGTATAGGACTATGGTGATCAAAGGAGGTCATAAGAAATAAGAGAGGGAAAACAATTCATGGTCGGCAAGAAGTTACAGTAGCTATAATAGCTGACTGGTGGTTCAACATAGATTGGATCATTTTGGTTGCAATGATTGATGTGGAGCTCTCTCCATATAGTTCGACTTAGAGTTGGAGCTTTTGAAGGGGATTCAACTTCGTGCTCAGCTAAGTTGTTGTTCCTGCGGTTGAGGATGAGCTAGAGGAAGAAGATGTGACCTGGAGCCTTGGAGGAAAATGCAAGAATAATACCTGGACGTCTTGAGATTGAAGCTCCCAAGAGCCTTGGGATTCCCAATATCTTCTTTTATCGGATTGAGTATAGGTATGTTGCAGCCAAATGAGGCTTTTTTTTTTTTTACCTAACTTCAACATTGGAGCACTACTTTGATATGCTTCTGCACTCTGATTTTTATTAATATTTTAAACTTCATTTCAATCTTGAGGGTGGAAGAAGGCGGTGCAAGCTCTTACTTTGATCCACTTCTGCACTTTTGGTTTTTATTAATATTTTAAACTTCATTACAATATTCGCTTCATTGCAATCTTGAAGATGGAAGAAGGCGGTGCGGGCTCTCACATTGAGGAAAGACTTCATTGCAATATTTAAGGTGGAAGAAGGCGGTGCAAGCTCTCACATTGAGGAAAGTTGTGGGTTATGAGAATGAGAGGCAGTCGACAGGCGGCATTGCAGAACTACAACATAGGGATTCTTAACCACTGAAGAAGGCCGAGCTTGGGATAACCGTCGTGCTCAAGCATACAGACAAAGATATTCACACCTATTACAAGCCTAGTATTAATATGTTAACTTGCTGGTATTTCATCATTGACTGAGATACAATTATCGTAAGAAAAATACGCATTTATAAGATGGTGTTTCCTTAGCTCTAACATCAATCACACATTAACACAACAATTTGCTTTCCATTATTAAGAACAAAAACTACAAAAAATATTGAAACTGCCTAGATAGGGTCTGAATTGATATGCAGGGTTGCCGTGAATAGATATCCATGGTGGTGATTAGATAATGTCTCAACCTCTATGCGACGACTGAATTGATATGCATGGTTGCGGTGAATAGACAACTAGGACGATGATTAGATAGATGTCTCAAAGTGGATATATGGCTCAAGCTTTATGTAACGAGCAATTGTAAACAAAATATCAAAACATATCTAACATATTTATTCACTTACTTTTGACATAACACATTTATTCATTTACTTTTAAACAAAGAAGGGGGTGTTAATGTACCTTGCCACCACCCCGATAATAAGAGGTGAAAGTTGAAGTCCAATTATATTACAAAAAATAGAGGTTTTTATTTTATTTTAATTAGAATAAAAGTATTATTGAGACTGTTATATGTTCAACATTAGAAATAACTGAAAAATTTAAATCAAACAAAGAATTAATAGCCAGTCAACAATGAATTGAATGTTATAGTCCCTTTCATTAGAAATAACTGAAAAATTTAAATCAAACAAAGAACTAATAGCCAGTCAACAATGAATTGAATGTTATAGTCCCTTTCAACAGGAACTAATAAAAACACATCATAAATTATATGAATAAAGTGTATAAATACTTTATTTAAACGAAAAGCTCCATTGTATTTTCATTCACTAACCTTAATAAAGTAGTTATCAACTATTTCTCAACCATTAACTCTAATTAACTTGTTTATTGAATATGAAATATGAGAAATCTACACACTTAGTTTTTATTATTAAATATGTTATTAAATGCATAGTATAAAATAATTATAAAATATGTTATTAAACACATTATATTATATATTATATTATATTATATATTTACATGTACTTAATATTTCATTATAAGATATATAAACCATTTAAAATAAATATTATTGAAAATGTATAATAAAAGATTATATTAATGAGAATTATTATAAGATAGATAAACCATTTAAAATAAATATTATTGAAAATGTATAATAAAAGATTATATTAATGAGAATTATTATAATGATATTATAAAAGCTGATTTATGAAAATCAAACAAAGAACTAATAACCAGTTAACATGAATTGAATGTTATAGTCCCTTTCATTCACTAACCTTAATAAAGTAGTTATCAACTATTTCTCAACCATTAATTTTAGTTAACTTGTTTATTGAATATGAAATCCGATAAATCATAAAATATGTTATTAAATGCATAGTATAAGATAATTATAAAATATGTTATTAAACACATTGTATTATATATTTACATTTACTTAACATTTCATTATAAAATATATAAACCATTTAAAATAAATATTATTAAAAATGTATAATAAAAGATTATATTAATGAGAATTATTATAACGATATTTCTCAACCATTAATTTTAGTTAACTTGTTTATTGAATATGGAATCCGATAAATCTACACACTTAGTTTTTATTATAAAATATGTTATTAAATGCATAGTATAAGATAATTATAAAATATGTTATTAAACACATTGTATTATATATTTACATTTACTTAACATTTCATTATAAAATATATAAACCATTTAAAATAAATATTATTAAAAATGTATAATAAAAGATTATATTAATGAGAATTATTATAACGATATCATAAAAAACTATTATAAAGTAGTTCGATTTTTATTACAAAATATGTTATTAAATATATACATGTATTTAGCATTTTATTATAAGATATATAAACCACATAAAATATTATTGAGAATTATTGTAAAGTGTATAAGAAGATTACATTATTGAAAGTTATTATAACGATATTATTGATAACTATTGTAAAGTAGTTTAATAGTTTAACGATGAAATATAAAGATTTATTTTGAAAATAATTTGACGGTCTAATGATAGTGATGGTGATGGAACCATGATGATGACTACGAAGACTACTTAATTGATGATGACTCAATTTTAATAATAATACATATAACTTAATAATAATAAATATCACTTTGTATGTGGAGATCATATATACTAAGTGAGCACGTACACCTATCACTATCCTTCTTTATATTCACAAGAACCTGTACAACTATGAGCATCCTTCTAATAACCTTAAGCTTCTTTATATTCACAACCACTTATGTGTATTCTTTTTGGAAAAAAATTCACGATTTCTATTTATAAAAAAAATATAAATCACATTCTTTAAATGCATACACTGCATAAATATGCTCTTATAATACAAGCACATACACATAAAGCTTAATTTAATAATAAATATGACTTCATAATAATAAATATAACACACTTTCTCTTCAAAGGTCATGTCAAAGATCATGTCAACTACGTGAACACATGTATAATTAATTGTGAAAATTAAGTATCATTATTTTTTCTTTATATTCATAAGAACTCTTAGGTCATGTCAACTAAGTGAACACATGTATAATTGTGGAAATTAAGTATCATTATTCTTCTAGTAACTCAAGCTTCTTTATATTCACAAGACTTCTTATACTCATAAGTATAAATGTGTGTAATGTGTTCATGAGTATAAAAATTCTTGTGAATATAAACAAGCTTGAATTACTAAAAGGACAATGATATGTAATTTTTAAAGTTGTACATTTGTTCACTTAGTTGATGTTATCTTTCATGAAAAAGTGAAAAAGTGATGTAGCAATTTCAAAAGAGGAGAATGTATTTGTAAAAGTGTATAAGATTTTGCATAAAAAGGTTTTTGAATAAGTTATTAATGAGTTTTTTTTTTCAACAGAAAATTTCTCAATATATTATAAAATATATGTTGTTTTTTAAAAACAGTATATATAACTGTCAAATTACATCCATCATCAATGACACTTCGAAGAGATAGGTCTTAACAAGCAGACTTTCAAGTGCTATAAAACTATACAGGAGCTCTTACAAGGCTACGATAAGTATCGAAGAGCAACATATAAAGCTAGAGAGAGGGCCCACCAGGCCTACACAAAGGACAAAAATCATCCAAAAAGAAAAATTACTCCATCATAAAAAGAGGTGTAAAAAAGAGAGGAGGACCCTCGTGCCCATCAATCCATTTGTTGAATTGGATCTTTCCCTTTGGCATTTGAAGCCCTTCCTTTGACAGAGTGTGTGCCTCTTCATTTTCCTCCCTGTAGATGTGAGAAAAACTGATACAATTGAAAGTAAGTTTTAAAGTCCGCACTCGGTCTAGCCAACCCATCAACGAGGAGACTTGAAGAGTCCCCTTATTATTTAGCCAATCTATCACAATTTTTGAATCTCTGTTGGCACAGGGGCAGACCCAAGGTTCATCTCCAAGAGCGCACCAACAAGCCCTAACTATTGGCCCTTTCAGCAACACCTGCAAAGTAGATGCAGTTTCACTCGAAGCAGTTATGAGGGGGTTGCAAGACAGGGAGGTCTACAACCGAGGGGAATATCAAGTGGATCTAACACAAGGGCAACACAACATTCATATATCACTTATCAACTTAGATCTACTCTGCACATCTACTTATTAGATCTAACACAACAATGAAATCACATTATATCAATGACAGAGACAAAATATCAATCACACACAACACCAAATATACGTGGTTCACCCTCTCTCTAGGGCTACGTCCACAGAACTTTGCTTTATAATATATTAAGATGAAGCATACAGTTCTTGTCTGCACTCTTAGCTAGCAGATATCTTCTCTTCTCCTCTCTTTCTCTCCCCTCCCTGTGCACCCAGCTGCAGGATTGATCTTCGCACCCAGCTGAAGATCTGACAATACCAGAAGGCTCTCACACTTATCACTTCTCTCTCACACAACAATAATATTTCACAACAATACCACTAAATCAACAACAATATCGTACCAACCCGACCCAGGTCCTTTAGACCTTTATTTATACATTACAATAGCTCACCGACAGCTTTAGGCCGAAACCTAGGTGTCCAAAACCCTAGGTGTCTAAAACCCTAGGTCAACTTGACACGTATTTTCAGGGCTTTGCTAGCCTGTCTTTCCTTCCTTCTCGCGTGGTGGTCCAAAGCATCCAACGATGGATTTTTCCAATTGCTGAGTTGTTCATGATCCTTCTTCCTTTCTTATCTGTCATTCTTGGTCTCCTCATCCAACCGCTTGCTTTCTCGGACTTCGCTCCATCTTTTCTGCTCCTTTGCTCACTTCGACCCAATAACAGTCACTGCGTCTTGCGCGAAGTTCACATTTTGCCTTTTCTTCCTTGATCTTCGCTTGATTCCATACCCAAGGGCCAACATGCCCCCAACACTCACCTATGACTCATCCCGAGGCACTTCAGATCTGAGCTTCCTATTTTACTTCGATTCCTGACTGCACAGTGCAACCCCTGCTTTCTGCTCCATGCCTTTTTTTTCCCCTTGTGCAGACTGTATTTTCTGTGTTTGGTACCTAGTTTCAACTGCACCCGGTACCTAGACCCTTTTCTTTATGCTCCTACTAAGAGCTGTGAGGCAACTGGTTGTCATAGTACAACTTCAACAGACTCCCATTCACCAAACCTTCCTTCCATTCTCCATTCAACGTTTTTAGTTGCGCAACTCCTCCCTCTGTAACATAAGCGATCTCGTATGGCCCTAGCCAATGTGTTCTGAACTTCCCATGATGTTTTATGAACTTGTTGTCATATACCAGTACTAGATCACCTTGTTTAAATGCCTTCTTCCTGATGTGTCTGTCATGGTAGGCCTTCTCTCTTTCCTTCTGTACTTGTTGATGGAATCCTGCAACAAATCTGTCTTCCTCCAATTCAACCAACTGTGCAAGCCTCTCTTGAACAACGCCAGGGTCATCCATATCTTTAAAGGCAAAAATTCTCAGGCTTGGTACCAAATATTCCATTAGGACAACAACTTCAAGACCATATACCAACTTGAAGGGGGTCTGCATTGTTAGTTTCTTGCAAGTGGTCCTATAGGCCCATAATATTGCTGGTACTCTTAAATCCCAATCATCCTTGTTCACACTGCAAATCTTCATCAGCTTTGTCTCCAAGATCTTATTGAATGCTTCAGTTGTCCCATTTTCTTGTGGATGGTACAGTGTGCTCTTCTGATGGTGGACTGCAAATTATTCAGTGAAGGCTTCAATTGTCTTATTGATGAAATGTGTTCCTTGATCACTCATAAGGATATTTGGGCATCCAAACCAGGTTGTGATGTCATCAAATATGAAGCGCACAACTGTAGTGGCACCACAGTCCTTGATTGCTCTATCTTCAGCCCATCTAGTTAAGTACTCTATCGCAGTAATTATGCACCTTGCTCCTGTATGATTTCCTGGTGGATTTATAGGTCCAACGAAGTCAATGGCCCATTTCAATTGTGGGACTAATGGCATTTCATCTCTTTCGGATGGTTTCCCAAGTCTTTGGCATACATTGTAGGCTCTAGAATAGTCTTTAGCATCTATGTGTCAGGTAGGCCACCAAAGACCATCTCTAGGAACCTTCTGCGCAGTTTCTTTTCCTGCATAATGTCCTCCTGCGATGCCTTCATGATCTTCTGCAAGGATCAGTGGTCGTTCTGCCTCCATAACACACCTTCTCAATATCTCATCAGGTCCCATCTTGTATAGATGTCTGATTATAAGTGAGAAATCTGCAGCGTGCACTACTAGATGTTTCTTCTGAGGAATTGTGTACTCACCAGGTGCCATTCCTGTTGATAGGAACTGGACTATCTCTATGAAGTGGTCATTGATATTTCTAATGGCCAGTAGCTGTGCATCCGACAGTGCATCCTCTAAACTGGCCGGTTCTTCACCATGTTCCAACCTTGACAAGTGGTCAAGACCTTTGTTCATTCTTCCTGGCTTTACTATGATCTCAAAATCATATTCTTGAAATAGCAGCAGCCATCTGCATATACTTCCCCCCAAAACTGGCTTGTTGACTAGGTATTTCAGTGCAGAGTGATCAGTAAACATTTTAAAGTGTCCGCCCAACAAGTAGTGGCGAAATTTATGCAATTCATACACCATGGCCAATCCTTCTCACTAAGTGGTGGTGTAGTTGATCTCAACAGTTGATAGCTTCTTGCTAGCAAAGGCTAACAGGCGGTCAATATCTCCTTCTCCTGGATGTGCTAACATAACTTCTAAAGCAATGGAAGACACATCGACATGCACATGAAATTCCTTGGTCCAATCTGGAAAAACCAGAATGGGTGCAGTAACCATTTTCTATTTCAGTGTGTCGAAGCTCTGCTAGCATTCTTCTGTCCAACTAAACTGACAGTCTTGCTTCAAAAATTTTTCCATGGGTGTTGTGATCTGATCATATCCTTTGATGAACTCCCTGTAATATCCTGTGTGTCCCAACGCAGTGCGCAACTGTTTAACTGAAGTAGGAGGGGGTAGATCAACTATAATGGCGATCTTGGATGGATCTACCAGCAATCCCTGCTTGCATACAATATGACCTAAAAGAAATCCAAATGGTGAAAACAAAATACATTTCTTCAGGTTCAAAGAAATTTGACACTGTCTGCATTTGTCCAACATTATCCTTAGACATTCAATATGATTTTTCAATAAACTAAAAACAGTTCAATCATCAAAATATGCTTCTAGAAATTTATGAAGAAATTCCTTGAATGCTTCGACCACCACTCTGGAAAAGATGGATGGGGAATTCTTTAATCCAAATGGAATCACTGTATACTGATAAAATTCCCACTCTGTTGCAAACGTGGTCTTATAGTAATCTTCCTTGGCAATCCGGATTTGATGGTATCCTGAAAAGCCATCTGTAAAAGAATATACTTCCTGGCCTCCCACATTATCTAACACTTCGTTAGTGAATGGTGTAGGGAAGGGGTCATGCAAACAAGCATCATTCAGCTTCCTGAGATCTATCCATATCCTAATATCTCTTGTTTTCTTGCCTTGCACCATCATAAAGCTTATCCTTTCTGACTCTTCGACAGGTTCTATAATCCCTGCTTCCAACATTCTGTCGAGCTCAATTTTCACTTTCTCCTTATATTTAGGGTTTAGTCTGTAAGGTCTCTGTTTGAGTAGTCTAGCATCTGGCTTCAAATGAATCCTCATCTCACTGATAGGCCCTTTAATGCCCTTCATATCAGTGAACTTGGTTGGAAACAAGTCCTGATATTCATGCAGTAACTCTGTAATTTTATCAATGGTAGCATCATCCCAATAATCCCCAACATTTGCAAACTTTGGTGTCTGCTCTGTTCCAATATTGACTTTCTTAATCTTAATCAACTGTCCAATAAATGGTAGCTCAACTCCTAGTCCTTCCACATCTCTTTGGCCTTCCTTTTCTGCGATGTTCACCTTCCTCGGATCATCGTCTTCATCGACATTGATGTTGTAACAGCCTTGCAGTTTCTGGAGAGGCACAGTCCATTCATCCTCTTCCTGTTCTAAGGGAAGGCTAGATACCTCCTCGAATAATTTCTGTCTCACAATCTGTAATGCTTGATCTACTGAAGGATATTGACTTTCAAATAAGAAGGTAGTTACAAAATTCCGAGTCATACCTTTCCAGTCTGTAGTGATGAGGCACAACTCTACTTGAAGGTACCAGTTGATAGGTGTCGTGTCCAGCATGTTGATGAATTTGTGTACCCACTGCTCTTGAGGGATGTTGCTCCAGGCTTCCTCATAGCTTCACACATGGTCCTTTGGGCAGCTTCTACCTATGTAGCGAACTTTGCAGCCTTCTACTTGTGATGAGAACCTCACTTTCATAAGGGTACGAAACTGTATCCAATCTGTAATGTTACTTTTGTGTGCCCCCCACCATCATGCTGGTGTGGATTTCAAGGCCTCATCCATCGCCAGTAATCTTTGTTGTATTGGTACACTTTCTTCAAAGTCCGACAAGAAGGTTTCTAAAGGGTTTAGACCATCAAATGTGGGTAAGTTACTTATTGTTGTGTTGATCCAATGAACTTCTCTGGTTAGTATAGCACATCTTCTTGTAGATACTTCATACATCTTATTTTGCCAGTTCTCCAGTGATTCTTCTGAGTTCGATGAACATGCGCTATCACTTCGCTAGCTTAAGTTTCCATCGGTTGTGGGATTAATGTAATCCTGTTGTCTAGCTGTTAATTTGTATATGTTTTCTAGTGCATATGCGTGGTATTCTTCTCTGATAGGTTCTGTGTACCACTGACCTTCATCTAGATCTAAAGGTGTGATGAACCTAAGGCCATATTTTTCAAAATTCATACGTCTCTTCTTTAAATCAACAACAATAGATTTATTGAAGGCCCAATCAATTCCTAATAGCATGGGGTAAGGACAGTTGTCATCAACAATTTCAATTACCTCAAAATATGCAAATGTTATTACTCCATCAATGTCCACAGGGACATGTTCTAATCTGCCAAAAGGGCTTACAACCTGCTGATTAGCCATCCTAAGCCTGATAGGGGAATAGATAAACTTCGATTTTCCCATCAGTGCCCAGGTTTTCTTCGTCATGACATTGACCTCCGACCCTAAGTCGAGGACTACATAGTCTATCTCATACTCTCCTATTTGAGCATTCAAATGTAATTCCTTATTTGTCCTTCTCTTCTTACCAATTTGGTGTACTGCCCTATTCAGTAAGGGGTCTATCCTTCCTAGATCATATTGTATGATTAAATTTTGTAACTCTTGTACAATGCTTTCATCTTGAACCAAATTAATACACGTATACAAAAATTCCATGAGCTTGCTTACCTCTTTTCCTTCTTTTGGCGAAGCAGACTGATCAAATGCCAAAGGCATTCCATATTCTCTCACTTTTGGTCTTGTCCTTGATGAGGAACCTTGGTCTCCTCTGAATTCATTTCTTACTTCATCAAACATTTGTATTTCTTTCTTTGCATCGAATATTTGTGTCTTCTCTGTAGCCTTCTTGATTCCTGAGTCTTCTATAATCTTCCCTTGGGTTAGTCTGTCTTCTCCTGTAACAACACCTCCTCTAGTTATAACAACGACTCTAGGGTCTTCTCCGCGAGGCTCAACATATATTAGTTTCACTTGCGGGTTTTGCTGAGGTTCTCGTCTCTCCTGAAGCTTAGCTATCAACACAAGGAAATCTTCTATAACATGTTCAAACGAGCTGCAGTAGCTGCAAGTGGTACAAGGGTTATGACAATCCCTTGTGAGGTGTCCTAGTTGTGCGCAGTTATAACAGATGATTTGTCCACGACCTTGACCCATTCCTCCTCCTCATCCTCTTCCTCTGAATCCACCACGAGTATTGAAGTTGCCTCTCCCAGGAGAGTTATATTGTGTAGTGTTTCCTTCTTGTTGTACTTTGCCTTGAATTTTGTATATGTCTCTTGACCTTTCATGCATGAGATTGTAAGCCCTACAATATCTATCATCATGTTCCACGGACTTACAAAACATGCAATAAAAATTTGTAGGTCTCTGAACATACTTTTGCATGTAGTAACACTCACCAGGGCGATGTCTGTTTCTGCATACCTCGCACCAAGGTAAGGTGACTTGCTTCAAAGGGATCAAAGCTCCAGAAGCCAAGTATTCATTGAATAGGGGACAATGTTCCTTGTCATGGCCTTCTGTCCTGCATATGACGCACCAGACGTATTCTCTTTTATCTTTTACCTTATCTTTCTTCATGTATTCGACCTACAGAGACAAAGTGGTTAGCTGACTCAAGATCTGGCTCATACCTGAGATGGATTCTCCCATAGGGGATGATTCTAGCTTCATGGCGATCTCTAGCGCTTGAGACCGCGAAGAAATCTTCTGTTGCATCAGAGGAAATATGATGTGTGGTAAGAGGGCAGCAATGAACCATTCTTTGTTCTATTCATCCGGGATCTAAAAATTCAATCGACATGTTAAGGTTTTGAATCTCTAATCGAACTCCCAAGCAGGTTCGACCACCTTTTTCTTGATCTCTTTCAGCTCTGTAATACATTGTGACTCTGACTTGGGTTTATTGAACTCTACAATCAACTCATTCTTAATATGATTCAGTGTCTTAGGCTGTACAAGTCCCTGAACAAGCTTCATGTACCAGCTCAGTGCGCGGTCCCTTAGAGTGGTACTGAACTGTGTTCTTTTGAAAACTTCGTCGGTGACATTTTTAATGTTCTATACGGCTTCACATAGGAACCAGTGCTGATTGGGATATTTAGATCCATCTCCCCTAAATATAGGGATCCTCATCTCATCTGCCATAGATCTTCCTGGGGTTCCTGACTGAGTGTGTGGTGGGATTCTAGTGACAATGCTCTGGGTACTCTGGTGGCTTAATACTACTGAATCGACAAGAGGGATAGCAATACTTACTTCAATGTTCTGCGCAGTTCCTGAAGTTTCAGGTTCTTCCCGATGAAGCTCTTCAACTTTCCCTTCCTCTGTCCTAGCAGGTCCTGAATGCTCTTCGTCCGTCAGATCTGCCTCTTCTCCACTGTAGAAACCCTCATCTCCGTAGTTCTTCTTAAACAGGTTCGCAAGGTGAAATTCTCTAAACACTCTCCCACTGCGCATATGTCTAGCTTCTGTATCACTATCGCTGTCTGAATTCTTGAACATTAGCCTTTCTAGATTCGATCAATATACCGTATCCTCAAGATGTTCTTCTCATGCAATAACATTTGAGTCTTAACTTCAGGAATTGTAAAAATTTTCCTCTAGGTCCCTTAAAGAAATATCTCTCAGCTTGGCTGTATGACTTTACTCTTTCAATAGTAAACTATGTGATGTACCCTCCAATGGTGCTATCAAACCAGTGGTCTATTACTCGTGATACAACATTATCAACTCTTTTGATCTTCTTGATCAGCTCCAACGTCCAAACCATAGGAGGTCTAGATCAGATCTCGAATTGGGTATCTGCTAATCTAGCTAGCCGCTCATATAGCTCATGATGGGTTCCCCCAAAGAAAATTTTGTGTATATCAGTGAATATATATTTGTCCAACCAATCCTCTGTACTAATATTAGGGTTCTTGTTCTGGGCTTCAGCGAAGTCCTTTTCTTGATCCACTATCCACTTTTGAGTCTTTGTCTTTGATGGAAACCACCTTGACATCCCCTCAAGACGATTCCAGTCCTGACAACATAACCATTTGTTGCCACAGGGGCAGACCCAGGGTTTAGCTCCAAGAGCGCACCAAAAATCCCTAACTACTAGCCCTTTCGACAACAACTACGAAGCAGATGCAGTCTCACCCGAAGCAGTTATGAGGGGGTTGCAGGACAGGGATGTCTACAACTGAGGGGAATAACAAGTGGATCTAACACAAGGGAAACACAACATTCATATATCACTTATCAACTTAGATCTACTTTGCACATCTACTTATCAGATCTAACACAACAATGCAATCACAGTATATCAATGATAAAGACAGAATATCAATCACACACAACACAAAATATATGTGGTTCACCCTCTCTCTAGGGCTACGTCCACATAACTGTGCTTTATGATATATTAAGATGAAGCATACAGTTCTTGTCTATGCTCTTAGCTAGCATATCTCTTCTCTTCTCCTCTCTTTCTCTCCCCTCCCTGCGCACCCAGCTGCAGGATTGATCTTCACACCCAGCTGAAGATCTTACAATACCAGAAGGATCTCACACTTAACACTTCTCTCTCACACAATAGTAATATTTCACAACAATACCACTAAATCGACAACAATATCGTACCAACCCAACCTGGGTCCTTTATACCTTTATTTATACATTACAATAGCTCACTGACATCCTTAGGCCGAAACCTAGGTTTCCAAAACCCTAGATACCAAAACCCTAGATCAACTTGACCCGTATTTTCAGGGCTTCTCCAGCTTGTCTTTCCTTCCTTCATGCGCGGTGCTCCAAAGAATCCAACGGTGGCTTTTCCAATTGCTGAGTTGTCCACGATCCTTCTTCCTTGCTTATCTGTCATTCTTGATCTCCTCATCCAACCGCTTGCTTTCTCGGACTTCGCTCCATCTTTTCTTCTCCTTTTCTCACTTCGATCCAATAACAATCACTGTGTCTTGCACGAAGTTTGCATTTTTCCTTTTCTTCCTTGATCTTCGCTTGCTTCCATACCCAAGGGCCAACAATATCCCAGGACTTGTAGATGCTCAATGTCCAAACAGGTAGCCAAATTTAAAGAAGCCCACGCTCCCAGGAGCTCAGCCCTAGTGTTTGTGCCTGGTCCACAGTTTAGGGTCCACCTGTAAATAATATTTCCAGCTTTCTTTATAATTCCCCCAACCCCATTGATGAGGTTGTTAGCTTGTGCCACTCCATCAAACCAAGCTATAGAATCCGAAGTTAAAGCAAGAGTTGTTTTAGTCTAGGTAGCTTCCTTAACGATGGCCTCCTTCCACTCGAGTTTTCTAAAAAAATGGATAATTTACGGGAAATCCCCAGTAAGGATGGGTCGCGAGAATCAAAGATGCATGAATTACGTTCCAACCAAATGTACCAACAGACCAACAAGGGGAGGAAATTAAAAGATTTCTCCTGATTTTTCCAAGTGTCAAAACAACAAGAGATAGAGTTACCACACCAGTTTGTGTTTAGGCTGTAAGATGCAGTAATAAGATGCCAAATATTTTGAGCAAATGAGCAGTGGACAAACATGTGTAACCTTGTCTCCGCATCCAACGAACATAAAGGGTAGAAGCTAGGGCCTATCGAACCTCTTTTCTGGAGGTTTTCCCATGTTAAAAGTTTGTTTTCAACAACAAACCACGTGAACAATTTTATTTTGTAAGGAAGGTCCCATAAACACAAGTGTTTCCGCCACCCTGCAACCTGATGGGGCCATAATTTCTTTGACAAAGAAATATAAAAAAATTTAACAGTGAGAAAACCTGATTGATCCCCACCAGTACAGAGTAGAAAGTCTTTTGAAGGTTGTAGATGAATACCAGAAGAAACTAGGGCCTTACAAAAAGTGGACCACTCTATAGCCAAAGTACCTGAAAGGCCCAACGTTAAACTGCTTTTCCATTGTTTCGAAATGAAGCCCGAAGTAGTCTGTGCTCTGGCTTGATAAAGATAACGGATATTTTTATTCTTTAAGGCCACAAGAAGATCCTGGGATAGTAACGAGGAATCACCCATACCCAAAATCTTGTCCATACTAATCAAAACCGATTTCCCATTTCTCGGGTTCTAGCTAAGCCAATGAGTGATGAGTCGAACTGATTTCAACAAATTCTTCCAGGTCTAAGAGGTCAGGGGTTGAATTATAGTAGCCAATCTAATCCAGGTAGAAACATATATACAAGGAAGATACTTATCCTTGATCACCCTGTGCCAAATACCGTCTTTCATTAACACCCACCATAAGGAAATTGCAACCAAGGCACGGTTGAAGTGGAAAATTTTCTCGAGGCCCCACCCACCAACATACTTCTGTTTTTCAATCACCTCCCAACTAACCATATGGTAATGTTGGTTTGAACCCCCACCTGACCAGAAAAAATCAAATATTAAAGACCTGATCTTTGTAAGCACAAAAGCTGGAATCACCACCAAGGCCATCCAATACACTGACTGTGATTCTAAAACATCCTTTACAAGAGTGCAATGGCCACCAAGAGATAACCAACGATTACACTAGTGGCTGATCTTGTGATCACTTTTTTTTTAAAAGCCCCCTCTAGTATTCAAAGGTGGATCTTTCCACTTTAATGAAGTAACCTAGATACCTAAATCCCTCTGTCAGCTCGACTAAATTGATCGCAAAGGATTCCTTTAGCCTTTCCAAGTCCTCCCCATGTAAACTCGAATGGTGGAAAGTTGACTTTTCTAAGTTTACTTTGAGACCCGAAGCACAACAGAAAAGCTCCAACAACGATTTAATCAACATCCATTCCTCAAGATAAGCCTTTGACATAATAAGGATATCATCAACAAAGATAAGATGAAGTATTTTGATAACCCTTGAAACTTTAACCCCTGACAAACCACCTTCAGAAAGGTTCTTTCTCAGTAAAAGGCTAATACTTTCCACAACTAAGATGAAAAGCAGAGGAAAAAGCGGACAACCTTGCCGAAGTCCACATTCACTCTGGAAAAAAGAAGAGGTCGCACCATTTATCAAAACAATGAACGAGGCCCTGAAAATATCTCTCATGCTCTAGTTGGTCGAAAGTAGACGGAAGCCTGTTTTGATGAGAATTAAACGAAGAAAATCCTAGTTTATACAATCATATGCTCTTTTTAAATCAAGTTTCAGGATAAGATCCTTTTTCTTCTTTGGTTTAATGCTATGAAGACACTCTTGAGCTGTTCCAATGGCATCCAAAATTTGCCTACCTTTTAAACAACCACGTTGTTCACCGGATAACACCCTTGAGAAGGTAGGCTTGACTCTATTTGCTATCACCTTAGATATTAACTTGTAGCATAAATTGCATAGCGAAATAGGTTTGTAGTCACCAAAGGTTACGGGTTTATTAACCTTTGGTATCAAAGCCAAAAAGATTGAGTTTACCAAGGATTTTACCTTCCCCCTAATCATAGAGTCCTCAACAAGTTCCAACAGGTCGTCTCCCAGGATGTCAAAGAAATGGAGGAAAAATCCAACCATCCAGCCATCCGGGCCTAGAATTTTGTCTTTAGCGAACAACTTTAGTGTATCCGATATCTCCAGGAGTGTACAGGGGTGGTCAATAAGAATAGAATCCTCCTATGTGACAAAATTGGAGAATAAATTTACTAGTTTTAATTGGTCAACCGGGGAGGACATGTCGTCAGCTTTAAACAAACCTTTGAAGTGCCTTGAAGCTTGTTTTTTTAGAGCCGCCCGCCCCCTATGATATTGTCCATACTCATTAGTGATCTCCCAGATGTGTTTCTTATTTTTGTTTGCACGGGCAAAGTTGTGAAAAAACTTGGTGTTTAAATCCCCACATTTCATCCAAATCGCTTTGCTCCTCTGTCTCCAAAGTTGCTCATCTTGGAGGAGTAAAGTATTTCTTTCAGATTCCAAAGATTTCAAGTGATACTCAACAGTATGATATAATCCATCCCTTCGTAATAAATATGATTCCACCCGAAGTCAAAGGAACTTTTCACGGCTGCGCCACCTAGCCCAAACTTTAATCTGATTTTTTAGGAATTTAAGTATCCACACCAAATGATGTTGAATATCCGACTCCACCAGGAAGGCTAGATCCGCCCAAAATTCTTTGACCATTACAGAGAAATCATACTTCTTCAACCAGGTTAGGTTTAATTTGAAAGGGTAGGCCACCCGAAAAGGTTGGAGATCAAACTGTGCTAAAATCAACGCATGAACCGAGAAGAAAGGAAGCTCCACCCAAGAACAATATCATCCAACTTCACTTGGAAAGGATTCAGAAACCAAAAAACTATCCAACCTATTAGAAATTCTATCAACCCTTGTTCTACCATTTCTCCACGTAGGAGTCACAACATCCGGTAGCACATCGACCAAATGATTATCCTAAAGGATTGTTTTAAAAAACCATCAAGTTGTCTAGATGAGCCACAACTCCCCAGATCTCTTCGACACCTGTAGTAAAATTTAAATCACCTGCAACAATAATATTTTCAGAAGCCAGTAAACCACTTGCTGCCACCCGATCCTAGAAATCTCTTCTGTCATTACAAGGGCCATAAACATTGAGTAAACAAATACTCTTATCATTTTCTAAAGAGAAACCTGTTAAAAAAATACCCCCACAAAAAAAGGTGGGCTCCAAAGTAAACTTGTTTGGGTCCCACGACACCAAGAGGCCCCCAGAGGAACCAACAAAGCTAACGACACATGAAATCCAGTTCGAGACGAACTTATGAATAAACAAATGAGCTCTCTCCTCATCAACAAGAGTTTCTTGAAGGAAAATTAAATCAGGTTTAGTATTACGAAGCAGTCTTCGCATGGAGGACTATTTGAGCCCCCCCCCCCNCTGATATTTAAATAGAGCATGATCATGGTCTAGCCCTAACAAGGGATTTAAATCCTCTAAGCGCCCCAGAGTCATTGACAACAAAAAAGGAAGGTTCTGAACCGGGAACCAAACAATTAGCCTTTTTACGAGCACTTCTCGTCTTAATAGGAGAGGGTTCAAAGACTAGTCCCTTTGAGAGTATCTCTATAGGTTTTGAATTGAAAATTTTCAAATGACTATAAAGCTTATTGTACAACATATTTGTATATTGAAAAATTTGTGACATATACTAAGAGAATGAAAATGAAGCATGATGATTAAAGTTTCTCCATAGACAGATACAATCTAATAAGTGGGAAAGTGCATATAACTCCTTATGTGGAAACTTATTAGTCCCTTCCCTTCGGGCTGCAGGGACTAATAGTAATCGATTTTTCAATCTATGCATGCAAACCAATACAAAAAAGTCATTTTACCCAAAGTTTTTACGGATGGATATAATTTTCTACTTCAAATTTCATTTTTAGTTTTAGTCCTAACTTTTTGGTTAGAGGTCTTATTTGGCCTCTTCCCGAGGAAAAACCTCTGCATTGTATAGGAACATCTTACTTTAAGAAACACATTTGCATGTTAATTTTTCAGAAATGAAGTAATGCTAGAACCGAGTCTAGCATTACTTCTTGACATTTCTTGACATTAAATGTTTATATTCAATA